>RPOG01001798.1:0-124888 GCA_008086565.1 Thalassoma bifasciatum
AAACATTAATGTGGGCGGTTTGTTTTGTTGGATAAATTTTGTCCCTGGGTTTGTTCCGTCCGTCATGTGACAGCCAGAGTTTCCGGTGGCTCTAATATTACACTTCCATGTTTTTCTCCTCAAACTGTGGCTGTAATGTGATCTACGGGGACAAAGCGTTCACTCCTGGGTGATTCCCCCCTCGTAGACGTGTAGCTGAGCGGTTGTCAGGTCGTTTTTGTTAAATCTGCCGGAGGTGTTGACCCCGGGGGGCAACATGGCGAACTGTTTGGCTTTTCAGAGCAAGTTAACCTCGATCATGGAGATGCTCGCTAAAGCTGCGGTGCTGGAGATCAGCAAACTGTGGGAGGACGGCTTCGCCCTGGTTCAGGTGGAGCTTCGACGGAGGGAGAATGAAATTGAAGCCTTGAACAGGAAAGTAATGCTCATGGAAAACGAGCGCTTAACGATTCTGTCTCAGGCTCAGACTACAAATCTGTCTTCATCATCTTCCTCCAAAAGAGAGCAGCAGAACAAGCTACTGACACCTGCAGGCGAAGGTGAGGAATTACCACAGCATCTGACAAACTGGGGGAGGACTACAAGCAGAAGTATCTTACCAAATTCCTGTGGTAGAAGTTAAAGTTACCTGTTTGAATAATACTTGAGTAAACTTCTTAAAGTACCTGCTGTTTAGTGTACTTAAGTATCAAAAGCAGTAACCTGATGTAAATATACTTAAGTTTCAGAAGTAAAATTATTATTTTAATGCACTTAGAGTTTTTGATTGTGGCATTGCATTTTGATTACAGGCGTAAAGTAAAATAACAATATCCAGGCACAGAATAAATAAGCTTGCATTTCTCCATTTTGAAAATTAAACCTCTACCATCATCAATGGTGACATACTCTCTCTTTCACTGCACCTCTCTGCTTGTTACATTGACCAACTGCACATCTTTCAACTGTTATGAAGTTATCATCTTAAACCAAAATAGTGTCTGTATATCTTCAGAAAAATTTGGTTTTCCAAATTGTGGAAATTAGTAATATTCTAAAAGATGACTTAGTCTTCTGCCAAAGTCATATTCTGCGAAGACACTTATTTCTTTCAAGTACTTTATACAGCAGCAGAGTCTGCAGAAGGTGCTTCCATGATGTGCTCAAGAAGATGGGGAACCTAAAAATAATCACACAATAAATTGCAACTGTAATACAGGGAAACATAATCACAATTTGATTATTTTTGCAAATCATTAAGCTCTACTGGTCAGTAGGTTAGTCTTCATGATTGCACAACCAGGACCTTATGAACAATTGTAGCATTAGTGTTCTATGAGGACAGAGTATCTCTATGAGGGATGCATGGATCCAATGTCTTGGCTTTGGTATCAGCTGATACTGATCCAATACCAGTATTATTTTAATATTCTCTATTCTTTAATATGAGGATGACACTGAGAATTATGATTCAACAACTTCCACCTTTCTTTTCAAATTTTGTAAACCAGAATGAAGTGAAAACATATAAACTGGATTCGTTTTTGGGATTATAAATGTGTAGAGAGTTAATCTCATGATAGATGCTTAAAAGTGTTTTCTGTCTTTTCAGGGCCCGTCATAGATTCAGTGCAGACATTGTCTTCTGAGCAGAGCGTCAGAGAGACGGCGGACACCTCAGCCAATCACAGAACGCCACCACCCCCTCCACCTCCACCTGCACCTCCACAGACAGAAGAAACACAAACGGAGCAACCCAGATCTGAACACTGTGAAAGTGACAGCAGAGATAGCGATGAGGATTTAATTGTTAAACTAGAAGACGAGGATGATGTACAGATTGTTGAGCAGACAGCAGATTCTGATCACTGTAATAACGATGGTCACCATGAGATGGATCAGAGCCTGCAACCAGCTGAGGCTGTAGAGGAACAGAGAAGCCAGCAGTGGTCGTTGGTTTCAGCCGGGGACAGTGACACCGCTGATGACTCAGACTGCTTTTTAGAACCAAAACAGCTTTCACAAAACCTGGACTCTGAAATCCTGCTTATTCAGAACGCTTTGGATATTTTTGATAACTCAGCAGAGACGATGTACTCGGACAGGTTTGTTAGAGATAATCGACAAGCTGCATCAAGTAAATCAAGGACTCCTGTGACTTTTAACCACGCTCAACCAAGTCAGCCTTTAGAAGCAATAAATCACCAGGAGAGAGGAGTCTCTGTCAGATTCAACAAACCGCTCACTAAGAACTTCTCAGCCTTTAACCCAGACAACAGATTCTTCCTCTTTAACGAGCCTGAGATGCAGAAGGCAATGGAAAGTCGTAGAATAAAAGAGAAATGGTTCATCTGCCCCTTTTGTGGCAAAAGCTTTGATCGAGTCAGCCATCTGGAGATCCACCAGCGAATCCACACAGGAGAGAAACCGTACACATGCGACACGTGTGGCAAGTGTTTTTCTCAGAGGAGCAACCTTCGCACTCACCAGCGAACTCACAAGGAGGCTCTGGTCCAAAACGCTGTTTCACTCAATCAAGTTTAAAGAAAGCTAGAAGTATCTCTGTGATATTTAGGTTTAGATTCACTAACAAATTCTGTTTATATTTTCATATCACTGACCATAATGTAGCTGACTGACTTTACTGTGCACTGCTTTCTTTTTAGGGTTATTTATAACTTTGGCAAAGCATAGGTTTTGAAACTAATTTTGGTACTTATGTCTCGTTTATAAATCCAAATAATAAAGAGATTTATAAACATCCAGCTTAGTATTGACCTCTACGGGGTGAAACTAAAGGATTTATAAATCTGAGGTGTTAAGCCGGTTGATGTGGGAACTTCTCTATGATTGATAACTGAAGACCATCTCATGTCTGGCATCATTATTGTGTTCATTTTTAAGTTCACCGTGAGAGTCAAGCAGTTAGAGTAATGAAGTTACTTTTCAGAATGAGAGGTGGAAATTCTTTCAGATGCAACAAAAGCATAAATCACACTTTTTGCAACTCTTCTGGAATAGAGGATTTTAGTAACTGGTTCATTCAATGAACATTTCTAGAAAACTTCATAAACAGCATTTTGAGTCATGTATATTTTAATCTCTTGTGGGGAGCATTTAGTGGCAATTAGATAGTTGGAATAAAAACTTATAAATCTCTATGAGCCTGTTAGGAGAGATGAAAACAGGAGTATCAGTGATATGGCAATTTCTAAATTATTGTAATGGTCTAAAACTGCTGCCTGGTGGCGAACATCATGACTTAATGAAACCACCTTTTAAAACTAATGAGCCTATTGTGTTGTTATGCACATCAGAAACTTCAAATAAAGTTCAGATTTTGTTGTTGTTTTTCTAAAAGGTCTGACAAATGTACGTGTTTTTTTTCCACAAGAGGTGCCAGAATACCTCACAGGAGCTTTAACAAAGCCACAAGAGAGGAATTTTAAGAATTAAGCATTGCATTTTTGCGTCATAGCTGCCTTTAGAGAAACTGAAAATCAGTGTAGTTGAACTCCTGAGACATAAAACTTTTATCTCCCACTTACTGTCTCTTGTTCTCCTCAACATTACTGCGCTAGGATGTAAGTGTAAGTGTTGATGAATTGGGTAACATTCACCATCAGGCTCATTAGAATAGAATATGGCCTTTGTAGCTTTGGAGAAATGTGCAAGGGCTCATGGAAATGTATGCAAAAAGGAAAAACCCCACTTTAGAGACAGTCTTTGCTCTGCAGCGTAGTTGGTGGCACATTTATCCCTTAACACAATCATTGTGAATTAGATAACTAGTCCTTCAGCACATTTGTGCAGGTTTTGTGGGCTTAAACGCCAACCAACAAATACATGAATCAGGCCCATTGTGTTATGAGGAGCTCACCTCTTATTTGAACATTTCAAACGACCGTCAGCATCCAGTTAGTTCAGCACAAAAAAAACAGAGAAAGGAATCAGCTCAACTGGCTCTCTACAAAGACTACCAGCAGTTCTTACTCTTATTTTTGAAAAAAAAAAACAGAAAAACTCTCATGTGTAGTAGCTCTACATACATATGGCTGTTAAAGTGTGGATCTAGCATACAGATCTAATTTCTGCTGGATGGAGCCTGGCTGGCTGTTTCTGCCTTGTTTCCAGTCATTATGCTCAGCCAAGCTGCATTTGCTGCTGTCCAAACATTCATATTTCCTCTAAAGGTATTAGAGGTGGATCTATTTCGGTTGGATTTTTTTTTTTACAATGTGCCAAGCCAATTATTTAGTTAAGTGTGTCACCTGTTAGAAACCCACCTGTAATCATTATTGTGAGCACCTGAAGAGACATACAAATGTTTCATTTCTGTTGCAGCTGTGATGAATGAAATCCCTTTAACTTCCTGTTTGAGCTGAAACAAGTTCAATGTTTCCAGGTTATAATAAAAAGCAGTGACTTTGTTTTGATGCTGTACTTTTATGAATAAAGACTTCAGCATTTACACATCAGTTTCTCAGGTTCATAAAAAACACTGAACAAATATAAAACAATGTAAAACACAGGGCCATATACACAGTTTGTAGATGCAGAGAGCTGCTTACAGTCCATTTTCTGCACGTTTCCTGCCGTCTATCTGTGAATGTGCAGATCCTCGTGAAACAGAACTTTTTGCACTGCAAGCCTCTTTTGTAGCTGTCAGACACGCAACTCTGAGTATCTCTTACTTTCACAAAATAAAACAAACATTGAACAGCTTTGTATCCACAGAAAGCTGAAAATAAAGATTTGAGTGCACTTAGCTCTTAACTTCGCCAACAAATCCACCCTTAGAAAATGTATTAATCCTGAATGTAAACATATAACTCTGAGTTTGCAGTATTTATCGGAATACTGCTGTGAAAATGGATTTTGTGCCCACTTGTTGGGTTCTTAAAGCAGTAGATACAAAGTTTTGAAGTGTCCCAAAACCTCAAGTTCCTGTGTAGTTTTCCTTGCCTCCATTTGTTGCATCTTTTTACAGCTACAGCTGCATTGTCTGTTGATAACTGAAGGTAAACTTTCAGATTATTAAAG
Source organism: Thalassoma bifasciatum (assembly GCA_008086565.1). Classification (NCBI taxonomy): domain Eukaryota; kingdom Metazoa; phylum Chordata; class Actinopteri; order Labriformes; family Labridae; genus Thalassoma; species Thalassoma bifasciatum. The sequence continues at coordinate 5,023 of RPOG01001798.1, forward strand.
GGTTTAATAAAGTATTTCAAACTGAAAGGTCAGGGGAAGAAATAATCATAAACTGGCGAGTCCTCTGCAGTTATTTCCCGCTGTGGTCCGTGCAGTTAAACCCAGGACAGATTTTTCCTCCCTCCTCGTTTGAGTTTTAGATAACCTGTCCTCTAGGGTGCAGCAGGATGGCGTTGGAGTGTGGTTTGGGCCTGAGGACCCCGTTACTGAAGTAGAAGTGATTGGTGAGAGCCTCAGAGATCTGGTAGGAGCTGCTGTCGGTGTCATCATTGTCCTGCTCTTCAACGGTTGACGGAGGGGGGGCCCACTCCTCTTCAGGTGGAGGGAGGTCTGCCTGGTGGCCCTGGTCTGGCTCTCTGGGCTCAACACCTTCCTCCTGCTGGGCCTTCAGGGGAACCAGGGAAGAGGGCAGACCTGAGTCCTAGCAGGAGTGAATATAGACACATTTGATGCCTCTTCTTTCATTAATCTAACTGGGACAAGATCCTAAACTTCATGAGACAACTAAAAATTTCACATTAAAGTGACTGTGAGGAGAATCCATATGAAGTAGATATCAAGGTCATAAACTGTCATGATGTTTTGAAAGTGTAAGTGAAGGTAGATGGGATCTTTTTAATTCAACTTTTCTCTGTTCAAGACAACTTTTTGCTCGGTACAACACGAAAAGGTAATGTATATATCAACATTTGTGTTGCGCTGTTGTTTGAAACGAGAGAACAAGCAAACTTTGTGAGTTTGTACCATGGTTTAGTAGCTGGCTACATGTAGCACTACTAACAGCCCAGTGCTCTGAGACATGCCTGTGCCGTGTAATGATAGTGAATCCTGGTTATGTTCTACCAGTGCTCATCTACCAAGCAGAGCAAACATGACCTGGCTCTTGATTTTTTGATAGACTCTCATGCTTAAACAAATCACTGCAGTATAACTGTTGCTCACATGAGTAACAATCATACCATATGACTCAACACAAACGAAACTTATAGGCTCATAACTGATCAAATACTAACACATACCAGTGACATGTTGCTGTTCTTCAGGTATGACTCCACCCTCCTCCTACGCTCCTCCTTCTCTCCATCCATCTCTGCTCCTCTCAGGCTCTCCCTGCCGTCCCCCCAGACAACAGGTCGACCTAGCTCGTCCACCTCCACCCCTCCTCCAGGCGTCCACTTCCCACCCAGAGTGGACTGGCTGCCTTTGTAGGTGGGACGCTCCTGCAGGCAAGAGGGAGAGAAAAACAATCACAATGCTGATAACAATGCTTCAGGAGATAAGGATGCAAATTAAGTTGCTGTGACCCCTTCTTTGTTTTCTCACTGAGGCTTTGTGTGGTGAGAGAAAGATGCTTGAGAATGGAACATTTCTGGTTTGTATATCACCATTTTTACTTTAAACGCACACTTTCAGCATTTATCATCCAGATGTTGATCCCTGTGTAGATAGAGCAGTTGTTCAAACTGAAAGTCTAGCTTTCATAAGACAACTGAGAGCACTTGATGGATGAAAAATAACATCAGTTGAAGGTATTTCTTTGGTCGGCAATTTCATTCATTTTTACCAAAGATGTAACTACATAAATATTTTCCATAACAATATTTTTGTACCAGAAAGTGTGTCCCTCAGATATGACATATTGAAACTGAATCATTTGACAATTGATAAAATCCATAGGAAAACATGAGATCAAATTAATTCTTACTTATAAAATATGTGTAATCACTCACTTAAGTCGTTATTTCTCATTTGCCAAGCCTAACTTGTTGATTTATTTTAGCTGTAAAATCAGGCCCACCAAAAAGTTTTAAAGGATGGCGGGGGATTTGTTTGACCCGAAGCTGTCCAAATTTGTCTTGGAAGAATTAAAACCATTAAAATCATAATAAGCCACAATCTGGTTCACCCACATAAGAGACAGTTTTTGAACCCATGTGTTTTCTTTGCTGTAATCCTCTTGTTGTTACAGTCAGGAGGCAAATAGTTTTTTGACAGTTGTCGCCGCTGCCACAACAAAGCGTGATGAATTCTTGAGCATGTTGTTTGGGTTTCATGTGAGTTATTAATGGATATAATAAGTGAATGTGGCTCAATGAAGGCTTTGTTATTAAAAGGGCCTAATGGTTGTGAGTAAACCTGTTTGAGAAAATGACTGCTCAGATGTTTGTGGGCTGAATCACTGAGCAAATGACACTTCAATAAGGGAACTCCAGGTAAAGCAGACCCACAGTGGCATATAGGTTAAGTTTTGACAAAATCAAATCACTATTTATGGTCTAAACTGTAGGGAAACACAAACAGACCAATCCATAAACAGACTAAGAAGACAGTCAATTTAGCTAATGTAAAGATGCTCAACATTTCCTCCATTTCTTTCACAGACCATATGTGACCCCCTTTCTTTGCAAGGATTCGTGATGGTGTCAGAAACTCACCAGGGACATTTCACTGTTCTTCATTCGACTGTCTACTCTGAGCATGGAGTAATCCTCCGTCTGTACAGAATAAAAAGAAAGTGAAGGAAAGTTAACGAACGTGAACACAAAAGATAAATAAAAGGAGTAACATACTAGACGACTTTAATAACAACAATCTTTGTGCATGTCGTTTGTTTGAAGCTGTGGCAGCCTGTAATCATTGGTATTTACAGCAGACTTGGCTGCTGACTGCCAGCGGCTCCACCCCGGCTACGCCCGGCCTCAGGTGGGTGTCGACCAGGTTTAAGTAAACCCTGCTGGCTATTGTTCTCATTGGGAGTGTGTGTTTGTGTGCCTGTGTTTGTTTTTACCGGGACTCTGGGGTCTGTGCTCACAGAGTTGAGTCTCCTGAAGGAAGCTTGTCTTGAGAAGGTGTTAATTTCCTCTCTGGGAAAAGACGACAGAGGATTCAGTGAATTAACACAGAAAACAGACTTATTTTAACAAACATTACGATAGTTTTAAGGGTTTATTCAAAGAGTGTGTGTGTGTGTGAGCTTACGTTTTTTCACTGAGCTCTTTCTGCAGCTTCTTGGTCCTGTGTCGATGGTATCGATTGACCAGCAGGACGACAATGACCAGGACCATGACCAAAGCTCCAGCTGCAGCTCCGATGATGATCAGCAGCTGGTTGTCGAGGGGAGACTTTCGTTGAGAGCTCTCTGAAAGAAAAAGGAAGATGAATGTCTCACATCAACACATTTAAAAACACTAATGAACAAGCTGCACACAACAATCTTGACCCTATCTGAGTCCATGTCCCTAATCCACCACTAGGGGGCAGCAAATTTTCACATTGGCTCAGAATCAAAGAGATTTTTCAGGTGTTTTCCTTCTGTTTAATCTTTTTCTGTCTCAAGATTTCAACAATTAACCCTTTCTTTTTCTTCATCTCAACTATCAACAAGAAGCAGAAAAGTTTTGCACTTTAATCTGACATGATCTTAACTGAAACTCTCAAAATCCAAGCACTTACCTGTGACAGTCAACATGTACTCTGTTTCCCCCACTCCCACGATGTTCCTGACCACACACTCATACACCCCGCTGTCATTCAAGCGGATAGCCCGCCCAAACACCAGCCTTTCACCAATCACAGACACCCCATCTGGCAGAGCTCCTCCTTTCCTGTAAGAGATCAGAGGTGATTGTCAGCATTGATTCGAAATGATGCATCAAAGAGGTGAATACAAGGTTAAAAACACAAAACTGATGAGTCACTGCATGAAACAAAAGCCGTGAGTCAGTTTTGGAGAATGAGAATTGAAGTAAACAAGGTGCAAACAAATGTCAAAGTGTTTCTGTAGAAGTGTCAGAGAAGACGTAAATATGTGATGAATCTGAAACAATAGCATTAAATTACAAACGTTTTCTGTCAATTTGACACATCAGAGGTGTGGATTCAGTGCAGAGTGTAACTGCCAATTCACCTGCACCCAAACCAAAACCTGCAGAGCTTAAAGCCCCAGCCTATTGATCTGAAAAGAAATAAATGGCAGGTTTCAAGGATTTAAGCCACTCTAGCTCCTGAGTCCCACACTGTGCAGTGAAGACATCACAGGCCACATAATGGAGAGCCGGTTTCTGATCAGGTCCACAGAGAGGGCTCATGTTGCTCCAAGTTTCACTGTGCAACAGCAGCAGCTTTTTAAACTGCAGCTTCACCCCCCTGAAAACTGGAGCAAGCTCAGATTTCTTTTTCTCCAAACCCCACCTAGCTCCTCTAACCGGGCTTTTATCAGCGAGTCACAGGTGGAGATAGAATCTGACAAAGAGTAGATGGCTGAAAACGATAAAGATGCGGTGTGTAATCCACCTTCTACAGCCAAAGAGATTCTTGTAATTCTAGTTCAGTGCAAAGGGTTGGTATATTTTGTTACCATTGGGCAGAGAGCTGAGATTCTACGCAGATACAAACCTTTAAGTGAGTTAAAACTTGAAGGGGAGACTAATTTGGGGGCACCTGATAAGCTCAAAGGTGAAATCCTGCTCCCCAAGTAACAAGACTAAGGTTGTTGTTTGATTCCAATCCTGTTTTTCTTTTTCTCCCTATGAAGGCATGCAAAGCCCCAGAAATAATCCCAAAAATTTGGGAGGAAACAGGGATGTACATGATGTCAGAAAAAAAATCCATATCCCCTTCTTGCCTAGCAATTATAAAATGCTGTGATTGGCTGATGTAGTGCACTTTTGACTTATAGGAAAGATGTGTCATGTTTTTTCCCCACTTGCCGACACTTTCGGTAACAGGTTTCTGAGATTCTTTATGGAAAACATTTTGCTGCTGGTCATCTGACACTCTGAGTCTAAACCATCTCCAAATTATCGAGCCATAATTCATGTATGCAGTAGTGAACATCACACCTTGTCCCCCCTACAGTGTAAATATCACAATTTGACAATTTTTTATCATCATAAAGTTTATACTGGTACAATCTTAGATCAGGGGTGTCCAAACTTTTTGCACAGAGGGCCATAATTGGTGAGGAGAAAATGTGTGGAGGCCGACCATACAGCCTGACATTTTTTGAACCATTAACACCTGCAAATGAACTATTTTGTGATTTTTTTCTTAGTGCAAATGGCATACTGATCATGTCTTGACACAGAACACAAATCTTAAGTTTTTACCAAATCACTCTGCCTTTCATATTTGGAGAAAAAGTCTGTCTGGGAAAAAAAAGCTTAATGGTTTGATATGACACACCCCTACCTATCACACATATTTTAACTTTTGTCCAGCGTGAAGTTAATTATAGTTTTTCGCTGCTATGTTTTGCCCATTTGCTCAATACAATGACATTTCTAAATCAATATAAGCCTATATTAGTTGAAACAATCCTACCCAAACAGTACAAGTTAGTGCCAATGTATGCACCCAAAGGTCTGTGGGACTGAAAAGATTTAATCCAAATAATCCCGATGTTGTCGAAATTGCCTCATGTGTGAAACATTTTTCACTCTGCACCAAACATTCGATCATTGTGTATTCAGTCGCAGCTGTAATGGCTGCTGCGGTGTCTCTAATTAAAGTGCAGACCCTGTGTTTTAGCAGGCATTACAGTGATATTTAAAGCATGGCTCTGTGATTAAGTGCTTAGCATTTGTCTCCTGCTCTTCCTCGTGTCGCGTTCTCCCTCCCTCCTGTGAGAATATCTCCCTCACTCACTTTAAATCGGGCAATACGACACCTTAGCTTTTATTCCACTGTGAATTGAACTAGTAGTGAGAAGCAGCCTCTTTTACATTCAAGTATTCACTTCTTTGTTGTCAGCAGGTGTGTAGTCTGTGAGTGAATGTTTGGAGATACATTCCTGTGCCGTGTAAAGAACAGTTTAGCAGCACAGGTAGCATGTCAGAGGGATGCATTGATATGTAATTGTCAGGTTCCTGCAGGCAGGCAGGCAGACAGATTTGAACCATAGATAGGTGTGAGCAGCAGACAGGCTGATGATAGTACCATGTCCAGGTGATGTTGGAGGGTTTGGGGTTTCCTCCACTTCTGCACACCAGCTCGGCTTTCTCCAAACCCTTAAACCAGTCGTCTGTGTTTGCAGAGATGGTGGCATCTGGAGGGTCTGAGACAAAAACACAGGCATGAGCATCCAGTGACACAAGGTTTTACCTCATGTGAGGCAACTTAAAGAAACAGTATAGTATGTTTAATGTACGAAAAGAACATCTTCGGATGATTTTCTCTAAAAGTACAAAGATGAAGTTGCCCCAGAATCAACAAAGCTGTTGAAAAACATCACACCACAAATAACATCTGAGTCTCAGGTAAAGAGTCAACATCACAAACAAGGAGCCAAACCTTGAGTTTTGGTATGTAAATAGTTTGTCCAGCACAAAATTTGAGAAACACTGCTTTAAAAACCATGAATTCACAGATCCTCTCATCTTTACAGTAGAGTGTAAGTCCTATGATCAGCTTTAACAGTCGTAGAGGAAGACTACCCAAAGTTATTTCAGAAATAAAATGGTTCAATTTATTATTTTTTACCTTGCATTATTTGCACTTTATTTAGAAACTTTTTGGATTAATATTGAAGGATATTCTTTTTGACACTCTGTTGTCATTTAGAGAGAGAAAACGCTATTTTTTGAGCAACAAGACATTTGAAGTATCATAAATCTTCATCTGATCATTTTGACCTGTTACAAACCCATTTTTTTCCAGTGATACATTAGTATTTTATGTAATGTCTGAGCTGCTATATTTTTATTTTGCTGATGCTCTATGCACAAAACATTTTTCACCTGTCAACGAAATATGAATGCCTCTATTATTGGGTATGGGCACCTGTAGATGTGGAGAATTTAAGACTCTTAAACTGACAATAATTGTGGTATTTACAACTATCATCAGGTTTGATCACATTAAGTCAATTTTTTCAACCAAAGTTGCATATCTAATTTCAAAGTGCAGTACAGAACCAAACTTTTCAGACATGTGACTCCATCAGACTTGAGTTAACTCCTCTGCACTCCTCACTAAGCTATTTATGCCACTACACAAAGAGCTGATTTCACTTGTAGGAATGACACTAAGCTTTCTTGTTGTGACTGCATGAACAGTAACAGAAGCGGAAGTCACTTAAACTTTCTTAAATCTGTCGATACTCCCCAGTATTTAGTCGACTATCACCCATTTATTTTCCCAGAAAGAAGGTTAAGCTGTGCAAATATTCACAGGGAGGAAATAAAAGTCATTGGCTGGATTTAACACCAGAGGGAGGAGCTGAAATAAGCAGCCTTGAATCCGGTGGGAAAAAATGATACAGGATGTAGTGAGAGTGCTACTTTTCATGTGAAAAGTAGCACAAATTCTTAAAAGATTAAAAATGTCACGATATCGCTCCAAAAGACTCGCATCCTGGGACAAAGCAAAGTAATTCTGTTGCTGCTCTATTCAAAGTCATGGAGGTTTACATAAAACAATTTCTTTGGACATTTCCTGATCAGGTGGAGGAGCCAGTTACAGTTGCAAAAGTTAATAATTTCATCAATGAATAAAACAAAGAAGCCAAGTGTGGATAGTGGCGTGACAGTTCCAGGAATTGTCAAATATGTGGCACAAACTTTCACTTTTGTTTTTGCCCAATTTGATTGACATAAAAAACCTTAAGTCCCAGTCTGGCGCTCCAGTGCATGTTGAAAAAGCAAGTTAGCACCCTCTCTCTGCACCAAGCATATTTATAACACACACTACAGTTTTTTTTCTTTTGCATCTGCTCCATGTTTGGTCTGTTTTGCTCTGAGTATCATCACCGTCTCCTGTACTCACAATGAACCACCAGAGAGTTTGGGATCCTGTGCGGCTCCTCCAGGCTGGGATGCCACACCAAACAGTCCAGCTTTTTCCCGTTCATGCTGCGTAGAGGGTGCAGGGAGTAGTAGCTGGACACTGACCTGCCCACATTGGTACGGTTTGTGGCCTTGCCCGGCAAGTCGGTGTCCCAGGAGAGAAGAGGCAGCGGGCGGCCCACAGCTCGACAGGAGGCGGCTAAACCGAAAGACTGGCCCTCCACCAGGACAATGGGCTGCAGGTCCGAGATGGGTGAAACTATTAAAAGAGAAGGAGGAAGAGATGAGTTTAGGATTACAGAGGCTTTGTGGAATTAGAGTTTTGTAATCCTTCTTCACTCAAAAATGTATTTCACTTATTGTCGTTTCACTCCTCCGCTTGATTCAGTTTGACACTTCAAAGCTGCTTTCACATTCCTCTGATAAGTGCTGGAAGTTTCTCATTCAAGAAAAGATGATGCTATCAGAACTTGTTTGGTGGCCATTGACTTTCTATAGTTATCTCATAATTCAAAACATTTCCTTCAACTAACTTTCATTTTCAACTTTTTGTGTCTGTATATAGAGAAACAGCTGATTTTTGTTCAATTTTGTTGTGTAACATCTTGCTTTATATTTTTTTTCTGATCAAAAACAAAATAATTGGGGATTAGTATTGAAGATAATGATCCAAAATGCTTATGCGTGAAATTGCCCTATAATTAGGAATTGTTAGTGCTTTATGACTTAATTAGTACTTCCTTCAGTTTGCCTAAAACCTATTTATCTCTATCGATAATTATTATTATCCAGTAAATTCATTTCCAGTAAATCATAAGCAGTGATTGTTTTTCTGCATCAGAGACAAGTTTGGGCAAGAGCAAATGTGGCAAAAATGATTCATATTTATTGCAACAAAAATCAAGGATTGACATTAATTACTGTCAGTACTCTCAGGGTATAAAGGGGAAAAATTTTGAGTTTAAAAACATCACCAAGTTAAGTCAGAATTGTGCAAGAGGATTATCTTACAAACCTATGTGCAAACTTCCGATGTGACATTTTCCCTCTGTCACCAACTGGTTTAACACGGTTCTGATTCACATCCTCGTCATCACATCTTTTACTGCTGTAAACACTCTCAGAGACGAGTAAGTCTTTCCGCTGGTGTTTGGTTTATTAACCCATACGGCAAAACAGGTAGTTAGCATTAGGAGGAATAGACATTATGGATTAGCAGACAAAGAAAAGGGCACCACCTGTTGAAGCTCTACAAACAGAAACTACAGAAAGACATGACCTCATAATACCACCTAGAGTATTAAAGGAGCAGCTGATATCAGGGGAGGGATTTCATGCTTGGGAAAATACCCTCGGATGGTTCTAACACAACATAGACATAACTGCTATGATTAATGTGCTGTACATTTACCCTGTATGGATATAAGGTGATTGCTGTTATTGTTGTATGGCCTTGCTCAGTACTCTACAAGAATCCTTCACCTAAAAACAAGCTCGGCTTACATTAGCTGCAGTGTCATTGGGTACTTTTTTGTTGATGGAGAGAGCCTTTTTTTTGTTCTTGTTGTTTATTATTTTTGATTAGATACATTTATTTCTGAGTTTATACCAACACTGCATTAACTTTGCTGATCGGGTCAGGCCGGACGACCAGTCAAAGTCTCTATGTCAATGTCGCGTCAGCTGCCAGCTTTAGCCGTGAGAAGACAGATGTGTGTTTCTCTCTGTGGGAAACGACTGCTGTGATTTATGGAGTGGACACTGGTGCTCAACTGTCTGACAGAAAAGGGACAGAGGAGCAAAAAAAGCTCAATAGGAGAGTGATGGAGCATGGGCTAAAGGCTAAAACACAGGTTAAGCTGTTTGTGATAATGTTCATTACAACCCACATGCAGCAGTTACACTGCAGTGATCTGTTCAAAGCTGGGGGTCTATCAATGACAGAGAGAGCTGGGTTATGTTTGTTCTGCTTGGTAGATGGGTACTGGTAGGACATACCTAGGATTCACTAACTTTATAAGTTACAGATATGTCTCAGGGCACCAGGCTGTGAGTAGTGCTAAATGTAGCCGGCTACCAAACTACAGTATTAACTCATGAAGTCTGCTTGTTGTCATGTTTCAAACAACAGCGCACCCTAACTGTTGATAATAACATTATCTTGTTGTGCTGTATCCAGTAAATAAGACCTGCTGCAACCAATTTCAAACAAAGTCTCCACTTTCTGAAAAGGAAACGTAAGGAGGCTATTCTCTTACTACCCGCTGATAAATATTGGTAGATTTAATTGCTCTGCATTGAGTGATACACATGCTGTGCTCTCGTTGTAACACAGCAGGATCCCCAAACCATCACCTTCATTTATGGTGATTCTGGTCCTAAATTTCATTTAAGGTGGTATTAAAAAGTCTCACATTTGACTTTCTGAAACCTGCAGAAACACTGATATTTGACTACAAAGCACTTTAGCTAGTTTTAGCTAACACAACACCCTTGCTACACAATACTGTATGCTATCATTTTAGAAAGAACAGGTTGAAGCTAGTTCTTCGCCTTTCTAGGAAGTTACAAGTCGTGTACAACAACAAAAAAAATGTATCGGCTACTGTTTTGGACAAGAAAACCAACGTTTTACAGAGAAGAGGACGGGGGCTAAAAGCACTATGCTAACTTGTGGGTGCATTTTGTAGCAGAAGCACAGGAGACCTGTTTTAAAATGCATGAGACACACTTTGAGTACTTTAAGTTAGCAGGAAAACTTTTCTTCGAGTGACCCAAAATGGCAAGTAAAAATAAACACTGTAGGTTGAACGACAAACTAAAAAGGCTCTCAATGAGAGATTTATTTTTTCAAGTAGAAAGTTTTCTTCAAGGAAGAAAAACTCACCTTAAGCGTTTTCTTGGTTAACTCAACATTTTATGGTCGAATTTCTGTTTTAAGGAGTGGAGAGAATTTAGTGCTGGAGGTTGTCAGTTACCAGTCTGTGTATTCCTGCTGGTTTGCTTTGATCAGAAACATGTTGGGACAAGCTGAGCTGTCAGTGTCACCAACTGATGACTGGCAGGAAACCGATAACTCATTACAAACAAAGCAGTTTTACTTTGAGAAGGAGCCATAAAAAAACAGCTTTCTCACAACTGGTTTAATAGCTACAATTAAACCATGACACAATGTACAACAAAGAATGCAGATCCTACATATTTTAACTGTTTTTGAAACAGGTGTGGTGAATTTTTGGATGTTGTACACAGAGTGAGGAGTTCCCAGAAAATCCAGGTGTAAGAAATGATTGATCAAAGTTCAGTTCTCTATAATAATCTGTGTAATTATTTTGACAGCTGACACCTTGAGGTTTACATCACATATAGAAAATATAAATGGTGTTACATTTGCTTGTGTCGGCACAAAAGGAACATAATCTTCTACATTTTGGGGACATGATGTGTTTGCAAGGGCTTTTTTTAAGCAATGCAGCACTTTATTATGAGGCTCTTTTCAATATTCATATGTTAAAAATACTTTAGCCTCAGTGTAATCTTTTAGTGGTCTCTTTAATTTAATACATAGTCTGTGTTTGCACTTTATTTGGCTGATCATGTCCCACTTGTTGTTTAAACAGTCAATTTTGGGGTTTCAACATTCAGCATCCCTATTCTTAATGATTCTTTTTTTGCCATATTTTACATTTTTCTTTACTCGAAAGATTCCATGGAGCAGAGAAATTGCTTGAGGGTACAACGGTTATAAATCAGGGATTATTTGATTAAATGAGGTGTCACATAATGCATGACAAAACTGCAAGCCTGTCAAAACTCAATCAAACCTGTTTGTTTTTTGTTCTGGAACAGCCGCGGCTCCTGGCTTCAGCGTTTTGACAGCTGAGATACTATCTAACAGATGAATCATCTGCATAGTTTTTCTTATGCATGCAGGAAAATCATTTAGTTTCGGTAAAAGCTGATTTTGCATCGAGTTTCATAATTTGTGCAGGCTTTCCTTGTTTGATTTACTTGATATCAAGCTCATGGAAGGAAATCCACAACACTTATTTTGCATATTCTCCCTTGAAAACCTCAAATTTCTTTCATGGAGGAGTTTTTGTGGCCACGTTGGCAAACTGAATGTTTTCCCAAGGTGGGGGTGCTTTCAGTGAAGATGATTATGGTATAAACATCATTACAGCAGCTCTGATGGGATTAAGGAGGTGTGGGCAAGAAGGAAGACAGAAAAGAGGCTGAAATCTCTTACTCCAAACGCCGAGTGTGATGTGCCGCTCAAAGTTCCCATTGGGAAAGGTGGAGATGTGACAGGTGTACGAGCCCTCGTCCGACTCCTCTGTGCTCAGGATGAGCAGAGCCGAGTTCTCTGTGGGACTCCCACCCTCAAACCTCACCCGGCCGGAGTAACGCCCAAACTCTATTTACAAACAAAACAAAGAAAGCTATTATCCTTAACAACCTGCACACGTAAATTAAACTTTTGAATATGGAAACAAGGGCAGATGCTTGATCAAAGAATTAGCTTAGGGTCATGTATTAAAACACAACAGAAAAATGGAGCGGCATTCATCCCATGACGTCCTTATACATTTACATAATCCTGGTTCAAAGACGTCATCACAATCCACACAATCACCTTTGACTTCTTTGTGATTTGACGCAAAAACACTTTGAAGGAGTGCAATTTCTGACATTTCGTTTTGATGCCATTGAGTAAATAAAGAGTTGAACTTGTTGTCAGGAAATTTGACAGATAAATGTTTTTTGAGTCAATTTTTCCAAAATAAATAAATGATAATTCGGCCTCCCAGCTGACCTACTAAAGTAAATACTGTACATCTGGAGCATAATCTGCATTAAACTCCTGACACTAACTGCCTGTGGGTAATGGAGAGTCAGCTGTTATTTCGTAGAGAGTACAGGTTGAGCCATGAGTTTCCATACATAGAAAAATGTATGATGCATTTTTTTATGTTTCAGGTACCCTAAAATATGTGTTTGATTATGTTTGGTTACCTTGCAGGCACTCAAAAGCCGTGGTGTAAGATACAGGAACATATCACCAACACCATACCGAGCATAACTTAAACTGTGCGAATGCAAGTTCATCAACAGTGAAAAACACGTTTTAACATTGTTCAAAACAATGGTAATCATATGGAGCACATTATATAAATAATATCAGTTGTCCAACATAACATGTTTATTTGTCCTATGTATGAAAACTTATGGCCCACCCTGTGTATTGAATGCTTCATCCTCAACAAAGTGACTACTTAATGATATTTGGTTGTGTATACAGGATGCCTGTGCTGTTAAGGTTAAAATAAACCTGTAAAGCAGCAAGGCTAACGTTGAACCCTGACAGCAGCTTACCTGTGTGTCCGTCTCTGAAGTGAGCGGTGATGATCTGCTCCTTGTTGCCACCTGGGAGCTCCTTGTACCAGGTGACCTGAACCACCTTCTCTCCTAACTGCACCTGGTAGCGACAGGGAAGTCTGGTCTGACTCTCAGCCATGGAGCGCAGGGAGGTGACGGGCTGAGGAGGCTCCACAAACACACTCTGTACACTCACAGCTGAGGAAACAGAGGGAGAGGAGAAAGAGACGATTGACTGATTGCTATCGTTTATCATCTACCCAGAGGGATTAAAATCCCTATTTAGTGTAACGTGTTTCATGCACCATTTAAACCCTTTAAAAGATAAAGATGTGAGTTTTTACATGCTCATAGTGTTTTTGTTGAGTCCTCATCTGCAGACATACACATAGCACACTGAACACATTCCTTCATTTTAAAACCCTCATGTTCATTGATATCACCAGCACTCTCAACCTTATCCCACAATGCACTGGGCCTGTGGTTTAGTAAACTCCAGACAGGTTTGTTTGTGTGCAGACAGACAATAACATTCTCACCTACGGGCAGCCACCACTTTAACTACCCTGCTTGTGTGTTGACACTCAGACGTTCAGGAAGGTTCCTGCTGCAGGGCGACATCGCTAAAAGCTTGAACAATAGTGCTTTATGTTCTCTAATACTTTCTTTGAAAGTAGAAATCTGTCTTTTATGGTGAGGAAATGTGCCGAGAAAGAGCTACTGTGACACAGAGGAGAGGTTTGGTGTTTGATGGGGGTTTAAGTTTCTGCTTCAGGGATTTCTTCAGCCCGGTGATTCGAAAACTTTGTTACATAATAAAACAGAGAATATTGGGGTCTCTAAATGGTAAATGATTTGTCGACTTGATAATTTTTGGATCTGTGAGGGGAAGCACTACATCAAACCCCGAGCTCAAAAGAAACATGGGTAAATGAATAACTGGGGTGCAACATCTCCACATACGGCAGGTAAATTCTGATAAAGGAAAAAACTTGTACATCTCCCAAAGATGTTTTTTTTTTTTTTTTTTTAATCTTCCTCCATCTGAGTTTTATATTTCAGAAGATTATGAATTCAAATCTGGAAGTGGTAACAAAAACTTACCATGTATGTTTATTTTTCTCAACTTAAAGCCCAAGGCAAATGTGATTTCTTTTTCTTTTTGGTGATATCTTCTTTATTATTAGGTGTTTTTTTCATTTCTGATAATAAAAGCACTGAGTAATATAACTTTATTTAAGTTCCAAAATATGTCATGTCTTAAGATCAGCCTTCATTTGGTGTTCCCAAATTCATTCAAAAATCTTCTATTGATAAAAATATTACTTTTTATTTCCTTATTGCATATTATATGGCTTCAAAAACAATATAACTCAGATATATCTTACCAAAGGAATGTTTTTGTGAAGTATGTGAGACAACTAAAACACAAATCATCGTCATGTCAAGACACAAGATGTTTCCATGAAAGAGAACTTCAAATTTCATGGGTCATGGATTGGGACGTTAAAGGCTCTGGCACTGAAGGCTTTGAATGGTAGGGTCAGCATCCCTGACACACACTAAGCTCATCTTCCTCTCTATGACTGTGAAGTGCTGGATACTAAGTGCAGCATGTCTTTTTACACATCAACCAGTGCACTCACAACACATTTAAGGAGCTGTATGGGGGTGACGATGGAATATCATCCAGGAGGATGAGGCCAGATACAGGGAGCTCACAGTAAACTGGTCGCTAAGTACTGACCTGGAGGACGTCTCATGTGTCTTATGTGTGGATGTGCTTGACAGAGACGCTGGCCAAGTAAGCAGTGGCTTTTACTCACTGGACGCCTGGAGGATCAGATGACTGGAAATGTCACTGGGAAGCTCGTCTGAGCCTGACTGAATGATGAATGATGTGGACTGTTCAACATTTTTATTATAATGCACAACTAAATGTGTGAGCAAATGTATTTAGAATAACTGTTTCATGTCAATCTTTTCCTAGTCTTTTTTGAACAAACATCAAACATGTTTAATATCATCGTGAGTCGCAGTGACATAGTACAGTCAACCAATAGATAATCTCTGACAAAAGTGGAAATAGGAAAACCTATTGCAGGGTGGCAAAAATGCTAAATGGATCTAGTTACAGTCTTGTAACTAGTGAACCAGCAAGATTCACACTCTTTGTAAAACATCAGTCTGAGACTAGGTTTTGACAAAAAACTTGTCTTTGGATGTGAGCAAGTGTAAGCTGATAGTTTTCCAGAAGTCTTCTCCAAATCTTTCAAAGTCCTCTGATGTATAGGTAACATAAGGGGGATTACAAAAAAAGTATTGGTGTCAGCACTAAAAAAGTCATATCAATCGATCCGGGTCAAAAAACTCACAAAAAAAAAACAGTCTGAAACACGATTTAATCGACTCAAAGACCAGATCACAGATTGATTTACACAATGCAGTCTGACTTTGCAGCACAATCAGCCTTCGATCTTTCTTTCAGGTTAGTATCCACCTCCTAATTCTGGTTACACACTGCTCTGATCGAGTGGTTGTATGTCAGTTTCCGTTTTCTAGACCAAAACACTGAAAAGCCACAACAAACTATGAATTCGTCATCTGTGCTAGTTTACATCCGAGAAGCAGAGAAGTAGAGAAGTACAGCATCAAAACTGCAGCCATAAACCAAAACTAAAACTCAAGTGGCTGTGCAACAGCTCAGGTATGACCAGGTCTTCAGGCCTAAAATTTTAAATACTTTCAAATAGAGATCAGCAAATCTCGAGAACTTGTAGGTTTATTGTCTAAAAAATTATACCAGCACGTATCCCAAGGTAAAATCTTCTCACACACTTCCTTTAATGTCTCATCGAAATGAGCTACCTTCACTGAATCACCAGTGTAGACTGTGATGACTAAGACTGACTGAATTTATCACACCTGGTTAAAAGTCTACCTCTCAGCGTAGGACAGACACACAGACATGAGTAAAAAGGTCGCGAGAGGAAAAACCAAACATTTGCCCTTTGATATCTGGGGTGAACACAGTTTTTTTCTGTGGTTACTGATTCATGAGCTTCATCAATGATTACAAAACAGCTAATATGGGACAAACTGGGCTCCCACAGATAAAAATCTCACAAGCAAGGACATATGTCAAGAACCGGAGAGGACACAGGACTGACTGCAGTTATAGTGACGTGAATGAGGAGGAAAGAGACAAATAAAAGTAACTTTAGAGGAGGAAAAAGAGAAACGACCACAGTGGAAAGAGTTCAGAGAGGTAAACACCAAACTGATTGAAAGAGTTAAACACTTCACACACACTTAAGACAAACACAGCTTCACGGAGCATCACAAGGCTGCTCTACAAGCTTTTCCTGTTCACTCAGGATGACAGTAACTTAATCACATTTGTGGTTACAGGTGGAGGAAAAAAAATAAGTCTGATATGAGCCTTTGCTCTTATAATTGGAACATCAGACTGCTCAAGTTTTGTTTGAGTTTTAATCCCTACAGAGGAAGGAAACAAACCCAGCAGCAGAGTAAGTCACAAAAACAGGAAGACGCAGGTTGGGCAACAAGATGTGATTCACGTTTACTGAAAGTAAGAATGCCACTGAGCTGCATTCTGTTATGCTGTTTCTTCCTCCACACCTGCAGGGATAAACAAACACACTCAGGGGTCAAAAGGATGTGGACAACAGAAAAATTACATCTGTTTAAACCCTGAAGGCATTTATTTGTCTGTAGCCTTACATCTTCAACCATGTCTGCAAGACGCTGTTTCAAATCAGCTCTTTGACATTTACTGAGCTAAAATGTGTCGAACAGAGCAATCTGGGTTCTGTGTACAATATTCATCTTTCTTTATAACAAACTGAGGGAATGTTTAGAGCACAGGAGCTAACAAAAGTTGCTTGGGTGAAAATGATCCTTCCTCGAGAGACTAAAATGTCTCACAGTGTAATCCAGATATTTTGTCCCTGAAGGATTTTTCTGAAAAATGTCACAAAGTTTTAAATGTTTCAACATTTATCACCAGATGGAATTCATACCACCGGTTCATAAACTGGCACAGACATGAACAAAATTGTGGTTTTCCATTTATTCTCTGCTTAAGATTGTAACACAGGCAGCTGTAGCATTCAGTTTCTCTTCTGGTTCAAGCTGCAAGGAAACAGCCCCAGACAGGTGTAACAGTACACCTGCTTGTCCAGACAATATAATTTTAAAAAAGACAGTTTCCTGTTGTAATGAAATGTCATGGAAACATTATCACTCATCAAAAAAGAAATAAAAAAGAGGCACAGGATGAGCTCATACTTTTGGCCTGAGGGGTTCACAGCTTTTTAGTTTGCTGAAGAAAAAGGCCTTGTTTGGTTGTTTTTGACTCAAGGGTGTTTCTGTGTATGAACAACACCTGTAATATTCTGTGTTTTAGGGACGATAAAAAGGAAAAGGTGCACCAGTGTAGAAAAACAGGGGTGTCCACATATTTTTGGCAATGTGGTTTACAAACAGACACTATATTTAGACGAGAACCTTCATTATTGGCATCAAAAAAAGTGTAAGGACACGTTTGAGGCACTAGATGTCAAAAAAGTTGTTAATCATGTGTTAATAAATCCCTGGATATCAAAACAGTCAGTCTATTATGAACAAAAACAGTATGTTCATTGAATGTTTCCTCAAAATTCCTCTGTCCAATTTGCCTATTTATATGAAAATTTAAGACCAACAATTCAAGCTCAAAAACTGAAAAAGAAATCAAAAGTTGACAAATGGTTCAAAAACAAACACAGCCACAAAATAATTCTGATACAAAGTTTTTTTGTTCTGCTAAGATTTTTGTTGAAAATTGTATATTTGTGAGAATGGGAAACACTATAAACCAGTATTTTACTGAAGATATTTTCTGAAAGTTTTGACCACCCCAGCATTGACACCAAAAGCAGCAGCAGATATCCCACAGAGTGGACAGATGCCTTCAGGCACTTAAATTGTGGGCCCTTAAGAACAGTGAATTGTTATGTAAATCCATGGAACAGAAAACTTACCTAATAGTAAAAGCAGCGGTAGACACTTTGCCTTTTCCTCTATCAGCTCCATTTTTAGTCCAGAAGTAACAGATCAACTTATTTCTCCTTCTGAAATCAGATTCTTATGCTTTAATTCTCAGTTTCTGGACCATGATCAGGTGAAAAGAGGATTTCTGAGTCCACTGGGATGAACAGTTTTCTGCAACAGGTGCTTCCTCCTCAGATCTCCAGCAGCATGCACAAAAACAAAACTTTCTCCACCTCTGTCAACTTTAAGGCGTTGAAAACAGTTCAATGCAAGTGCGAAGCTGCATATTGGACGCAGACAGAGTTTGTCTGCAGCAGCTGGAGGAAAAAACGCAGCAGAGAAAGTGAAAAAAGTTGAACGTAAACAAACAACGGGAAGACGAACAGTGTGTTTAAGCTAACGCTGCACAGAAACCTGCACACTTTGTCACGCACAAGGAGACGTACAGGTTTGAGTTACACCTGTCCCAGCGAAGCCCCGCCCACTAAGGCTACATGACACGCCCACAAAGGTGCTGCGTTCAATGTTCACTTTTTGGAACACGTTTTTATGAGCCTCGGGAAACCAACCGTTTAAAATACTATTTAGAAGCAAAAATAAAGGATGGAAAATACGCAGATACGACTAAATAAGTCACTGTTTAACACAAAACAGCCGGAAAAAAAATTCAGAAAAATTACTATCCTCAACAAGGATAGATCTAACTGCCTGCTTCTTTCTTTCTTTCTTTCTTTCTTTTTTTTTTTTTTTTCCAACTAATTTCAATTTCAAATCCGTTTACCACAAAAGAGAGAAGTCCCTGGAAAAAATGTAAAAGTTAAGTGAAGAGGGAAATTACAGTAATAAAAAAGTAATAAGAAACTCCCAGTGTCTTATAAAGTAGTAGTAATCTTTGTGATACACAAAACACCCCTTTTTTATGAAAAAGGTTTATCAGTTACTCTCATATGTAGATCCGTCAGTTTAAAGTGCTCCAAAAATACACAAATCTATTTATCTAGCAGTTCATGAAAATTAAATTGTTGTATCATAATATCACAAAACATGTGCAAATTAAGCCCACAAACTGTTCTATTCAGCATTAGGGAGTGTCTATTCTTTTATACGAGAAAGAAAGAAAAAGAAAGAAGGCAGTGCAAGGTGGTAGTTGAAATGGATTATCACCTTTCATTGGGAGAAACTTCTATTTGTCACCAAGTTTTAAAATAGCTTCACAACAACATAACACTCCTGCATGTTTTTTTTTGTTTTTTTTTTTTTGTTCGTTTGTTTGTTTCTGCAAACAGCACGTTGGAAGTATGACATCAGGAAGCTTTAATTTCCCATGAGGACTTGAACATATCACGAATTCTAAACTTCACTCTGATTGTGAATGTTAATTTCACATGCTTATCTGAGTCAAATATGCTCATCAACTTAAATATGCAGCATGGAAATAAGTGAATGTGGTTATATTCCTTGGTTAAACATGAGAAACTGCTCTTGTGGCACCTTAACATTGAAGGAAAAACCTATTTATTCCTTCTCCTAAACCTATCCTGCAATAATTGAATGATATTTTTTTCTAAAAAACAACAAATTATTAAATACACACATGGTATCATCTCTTAGTGCTGGTGCTATGAAGTAAACAAGCTCATTAAGGCTTATTAAGGTGTGTGCTGCTCAGTCTGCTCTTGTCAAAGAGTTGATTTCTAAGGCCCTCCAGTGGAAAAAACGTGAAGAAATGCCCATTTAAAATTTTGAAAATAACACACATGAACATGTCAGACAAGAGCTTCTTTAAACAGAAAAACCCTGATGTGACATCCTTAAGTGGAGAAATTTTATAAAGTACCAAACACACCCTTCTTTCAGGGGAGAAATCATTGAATTAGAGACCCATTTTTAGATGAGGAAAGTAACATGATTAGTGTTTGGTGCATGTTAAGAGAGGCTGTACCACAGAAATTATTTAAGTTGTTCTTCACGTGTTCTACCTTGTTGCAAGAAATGAGGTTGCTTCTTCCTCTTCTACATAACAATGATAAAGGAACATATTTATATACCATCCAGGTCTACTACTTTTCTCATGCATATTCATTTCACCTTATTCGGTTTCATAACTTTCAGTTGTTCTGTTGCAACAGAAAGCTGATTGGTGATTGTTTCTGGTGTCATTCAGAGGAGCCTCAGGGGAAACAGATCACACACTCAAAGAGCACAGGCGGGTATTAAAGTGTTTTGAAGACATTTCCAGTCATGTTTCTATGTCAGTAAGAGGGTGAGGTTCTGGGTGAGGATGAGCTGTCACACATGAAGAGGAAAACAGGATTTTATTTTTACACCCAAAGTGTGAGATTGCACTCTGGTGCTGGAGGTGAGAAGTCTCACACATGAGGAGAAAAACACTTGAGACATTAAAGTAAATCTATAGTCATTGTCTGTAAACCAAAACAGGGCTCTGAAATGTTCCTTTCTACCAGTTAGTCATGTACTAGCAGCATAACACTGAAATATCTGACTTACAAAATGTTTCTGCAGATTTTTATCATTATGTACACATGCTGGGGAAAAATGCAGCAAAAGAATGATTTGAAGAGTGACAAAAACGTTTTAATAGCACAACTATTTACAACTTTAAGAAATGTACAAACACAAAAACTTGAATAAGTCATGTGACTAATTTTTTTTTAAAAAAAGGACCAAATCCAGATTTTTCAACAAAAAGCTCAGGTACATGTGCTGCTGTGAAACACAGACACACAATTTGGTCGGTTTATTTTTCAAGATAAAAACAGAACTCGGAAGAAACTTTCGGGTCTAAGGTGTGAGATTGTGGGCAAAGGAGGATATTTTGACAAATACTTTTGATACCTTATGACATGATTCAATGCATTTGAAAAATAAAAAGCACATAATGGCCCACCCTTACTAGGATGAGTTAAAATAAATGTTTTAATAAAAGAATGATCACTTCTTCTAAACCATAAAAAGGAACTCAAGATGAAAACCAGAGGATAAAATTAGACTTCTGTTTTCTGGACGCTTGCTTAAAAGGAGTTGTGAAACAAGGTGACGTACAGACGTACCCACACACATACACACACATGCATGCAAACACACAATACTGGTTCAAAGATTTCAGCTGAGTATGATACATTATTTAAATAGAAACACGCTCACACTTTTTACAAACAAAGAGGGAGAAAACATGTGAGATACTCTATATATTTATGTACAGAAAGTTTCAAGACGACGGAGTCTGTGATGATCACTGCCCAAAGTTCTGTGATCACACCATCGGCTTTTTGTCTGTCCTGATGGTCTCGTAGATGTCGGTGCTCTTAGTTGTCAGACCCTGAAAGACACACGCACACACACACACACACACACAGTATGAGAAATACCTTGGAGAAAAGCAAAGCATTTATTTCTGCTGAACAGTTGCACAAAAACATCCTGCTCTTGTGACTTCAAGTGTCATCAAACACTGGAAAGGCAAATTAAAAACCTGCTTTATCATCTTCTGTGTGGTAAACTGTCACTTTCCCAACATGTGTTTTCTTAAAAGTCTGTTTAAGCTTTAGTAAGAAAAGTCTCACCGCATAGACGCCCACCTCTGCCGGCTTCTTCTGTGGGATGGAAAACATTAAAAGGAATTATCAAGATGACAAACATTTATTAATAAACACACACAGGGACTTCTCTTCTCTAGAAATGTTTAATATTGTTGCCTTTTTTATGATTTCCTTTTGCATGCATGTATGTCATATTTGCAGGAAGTAAGATCTGACACATTTGGTGTCAACTAAGGTGGAAACTTTGAGTGAAGCCAAATGGTGTAGGTTGGTGGTCAGCTTGAGTTTACGGGAAACGACAGAGTGAGGTATTTTTAAGCAGAAGTAGTTCTTTTAAGAATGAAAAGAGACACAAAATGAAGCAAGAATCATTTCTTAACTGCTCACAATGAGCCCTGAATGATTTAAGTTTCCAACAATTATGAAATATAGAACTTTTTTTTTACCTCAAGGTTACTGGGAGGAGATTTTCTGAACGTACACATCTGAGAAAAATAAAAGCAGAGAGATGAAAAAACTGAAGGCTTTTCAGGATATTCATAACAAGTTTAGATGAACTGAGCGTGTGTTTTTAAACAGAATGAATACGGAAATGTCAAAAAGATAAGATACTGCTTTAAAATTAGCAAATTATCAAAAAAGAAGTGACTCAAATCATTAGCCCAGAGAAGTTAGGTAACATTTTCAACACATTATTCAGTATTTTTACATTTTTGGTGGAAATTTCTGGCTTTTTAACCCCCCAAAACACAGCGTCTACATATGTGGACATGACATTTCTGCCTCTAAGACCCATGATACTTCATTTTTTAAAACTTTGACCTATTAGCCACATTTAGACACGCTTCCCAAGTCATCTTCTGGTGATACCACAACTTAATATCCAATTCAGTGTAAAAAACAGAGTGAACAATAACACTGCTACCCAGAAACTAAAAGCTATCTAAGAACACTAAAAATATAACTTCCTGTACAAAGACTAAGTTTAGTTTTGAGACATTTTAGGTTTTATTTATCCAATAACACAAAGAGAAATAAGAATTGCACACCAGACAGAAGCTTTGGTCTCTGTTTGTTGGCATTTTGCTCTATGAAACATCAACAAAGCGCATTTCTCTGTAGTTTAAAACAGTCTTAGTGTTGTTCCTGTTCGTCTCACCCTCAGTCGGCAGTATAAAACTGTCAGTATGATCCCGTACAGGATGAGAACCCCATCCAAGATGTAACAGTACGTCATGTCTTCAACGGACTCTGAACACAGAAAACACATCATCTCAATCAAAGCGCTCTGGCACACTTCCACTGTTTCAGCTTGACACAGTTTAACTTAAAAGGCAACAGATAAAAAAGTTACTTCTTTGAACAAAGAGCTCAAAACAACATTTTCCTTTCCTCACCAGCGCAAGTGAAATTGTTCATCAGAAAGGCAGTGACGAGCAGTGCCCGTACCATCTTACCGAGTCGGCTGAAGAGAAGAGGAGATGAGGAGAGGTGGTCTTTGTTGTTGCTTATGTCAGAGATCTTCAAACAGCTCTCAGCAGTGAGCTCAGTGATAGAGCAGCGAACAGGAAGTCCGGGGCTCTCTGTCCGATTTTTTTGAAGTTGTCAAACCACACGCCTCCCCACAATGCCATCCTCCTTTCTCTGAAGTTCCTCTGAAGCACTTCTTCAAAACTTTACCTCACAAGTTTAAATCTAGTAACACAAAGCTGATGAGAAACAGAAACTTCAAAACTCAGAGCAGAAAAAAAATCAAACCCACATAAATAAAAGCCTCCCACACTCCAGAAAAGGAACCAAAATACGAGAATCATGTTAGGAATAAATGGTTTAATAATGCAAAAATGCCTAACACACTATACAAGCTACAGTTACCAAAAGCAGAAAAATACATGACAAATCTACAATTTTTGTACAAGCCACGTAGTTCTCAAAAGTAAAAACATTTAGAAAAATTGCATCGTCATAACTTAGGCACCTTCAAAATGATAGAAAACAAGTTATTACAAAATGTTTGTGAGCCTGAAATAACTCTAGCATGCAGTTTTAAAAAAAACATCTCCTTTCATGTGTTCAAATGAAATGATAAACACATCAGACCGTGTGTTTGGATCTTTCTAGAAAGGAAAAGGATCTAATGAGAGAGAATCAAACAGTGAGTCGGGTTGTGAGGGGCTCAAGCCTCAACATCAGGCGAGTTTCAGCGTAAGAGTTTTAGGACCTGGATTAGAGAGGAGAAGTCAGCGTAGAGGACAGACCCTCTGCTCCTCCTCGTGTGTGAAGTAAGGCTGTGTTTGGATGGAGGCAGCGAGGTCGCTGTCAGCGAGGGCACAAGGCGGTGAGACGCTACTGCTGCAGAGGAGCTGCAGAGAGGAGGTACAATCACACGTCTGGTTTGGGATTTCTTTGTTAGAAAACAACAAAAATTAAACAAAATCGGAAAAGTCCGAAGAGGGTTTGACCAAAGCTGCCGGTTTTTGTTTGAAGTGTTCAAAAAGTTGTCGTTAAAAAGCCTGGAACAGATTATGACCTCATTTACACCTGGTACTAGGGCTGAATGATTCACAAAAATAATCAATAATCTATCTATACTATTTTTCCCGATAATAGAATTGTGATTTCTGGTGTGATAATTTTCAGGTTCTGCATCTTATGTTTGCATGTTTTGAATGTTTGTTGAACATTTTTATTTTTGGAAATGAACATTGATATTAATTACAGCATGACAACAACCCATAACATTTTTTTTTTGCTAATCATGACTGCTTTTTGCCCATTTTAGCCACTCTTCACCCATCTTTTCACCACAATTGGATCATTTTTTCCTACTTTCTGAACATTTTCCAATTTTTTTCTCAAAATTTCTTGCTTTTAGGCCATTTTTGCCACTGTACACTTAGCTGTAACAAAAAATTTTGCTGTTTTTGTCACTTAAGACCACATAAATAGTTGCTCTTGCAAACGTAGTTTTAAACAATTTGGCTCTTGGGTTGAGTAACAATTGTGTACAGCATAAAACATTTTCACAAAAATTCTATCCAATAGTCTGACACATTTGAGGTTGAGGAAGTATTGCACTGTCTGCCATTAGAGTAATGCAGCAGGCCATATTGCTATTTAATCAAATTTGTGATTAATTGCCCAGCCCTTCCTGGTACTTAAGAGACCTGGGAGTAAAATACTTTCTCCTTATATTTCTTATAAATCAGTTTTAAACAGAAACTCACATTCTCTTAGCACTTGGGTTTTTGAAGAATAACCATCTTTAGTATTTGCACTTTTGCCTTCAATGTTTATGGTTTGATCTGTGACTGAAAATTGAAACATCTTGAAATCAGAAATCCAAATGAGCTTGTATCATGCTGATTTATGTCCACTTGTTCATTTTTCTGACAAAGTTAGTTTGAATTAGTTCCTAGATCTTAAAAACACAATCGATTGACAGCTTTGTTGACAAATGTGGGGCTCTGTACCAGATTACTTGAGCAGAGGAGGAAACACTGAAACACTGACACGAGAGTCTGGAAACTTTCCAAAACCACAAGTTTCCTCTTTAAAGTTACACAAGAGTCTATTTTGCTGTGGACTTCACTGACCTAAGGGGTCTTTAATGCACATTTAAGATGGTAGAAAGGACATGATGTTAGTCCCACTGCTCTACTAACCAGATCTTTCTGTGCAGGCTGTAAATAGATGAGCACTATGCGTCAGCACCTTCTGATGTGGCTTCATATCTCAGCACAGGCTCTCATGAATGAAGGCACGTACGGTCGCAAAAAAAGATCTGATGTTGCTTCCTGAAATATTTCTGGATTATTTCCACTATTCATAGTAGTCTGAAAACAAACATGTCAAGCTGTTTAAAAGAAGAAGATCTTCAGTATGGGAATGAAAAGAATGAGCTGACCAATGGCTGGTTTGTGGTCTTTTCGTGGGGTTTGTTGACTGTGAGAGCATTTCAGACGAGCGTTAGGTTTATGCTCCAACACCAGGTGCAAATGAGATCTTTGTTGAGTCTTGAAAAACGTTTCATAAGTGATACCAGGATAAAAGAAAAGCTGCATATCATAACTAAGAGAATGGTCTTCCACATTTCTCTACAGTGAGATAAAACATATTTTCTGGCCACAGAAAAGCCATGTGTTGATTCAAAGCACATAATGCTACATTCTGTAAGTGGAAAAAAGTCACACCTTTGAGATAAAATCGCCCTGAAAAACATCACACTGACAGGGAACTGAGCGGCAGTGGTTCACATCAGTGCTGCAGTCTGATCAGGTCTGTTTTAAGACACAAGAAAGAGGAAGTGACATGTGATGCAATCCCCCTCCTCCGGTGTTTGTGTGGCGAGTCAGCACAGTTAAAAAGTCCAGTGGTTACAGCAAAAAGACAAAAAGTCCTCCTCTGAAAAGTGTTTTTTTTGTGACATAGTGTTGTAAAGACATAAAAAAGAACAAAGTGAAGGCATCTATTTGATCCAGGTTTGGACAATCGTAGAGCTGATCACAGTTTGATAACAGAGCGTCTGTGAAGGAGGTCTCTCATCCTCTCCTTGAATTGTTTTTGCATCACAGACAGAATCAGTGAGTTTAAGAAGACCATGCGGCCTCTACATGTCCTGCCACACTTGTAAAATCCAGTCAGAGCGAGCACAAAGAGTGGACAGTGTGGGAAAGAGAAAAGGAGACGCCACTTTTTACACCGAGGTCTCTGACTGCAGCCTCATGACAAACTTGTGGCTCTTTGGGTCGATGAACTCCTCCCCGAGCCGCAGGAAGGGGAGCGGCGTCACTGTGACCAGCAGAGAGAAGTCGAGGCGCCTCATAGAGAAGACAAGACCCTGACGCAGAGAAGATGTCACCGGCTCCTCGCTCACAAGAGTCCACTGGCGCCCTCTGCCGTTCTGCTGCTGGTACTGCATGGTAGGGCCGGGGGTGAGGTAACGCTCCAGGAAAGCCTGAGAGGAAGAGAAATCATTAGGGAACATATACAGGTGAAGTATTTTGGAGTATTGTTTGATCATCTCTCTGATCTCCTCACCTTGGGCGTCATGTTGTGTGTGATGCAGAACTGAAGGTGTGTGAGGATGCTCTCCATGCTGTGGAAGGCCTGCTGTCTGGTGGTCCTCAGGTATTTCTGCATGGCACGAGCCATCGGGGCAAAGATCGCCTGAGCCGCCTCTCGAGGATCCATCACCTCCCGTGGGTGTTTGGGGGAAGAGGCGACCTCTTCTTCGTGGAGACGCTTGATGTGTGTGAAGGCTTCTTCCACCGCCACGACCAACCTGGAGGGTGGAAAAATAAACATTATGGAGGCTGTTCGCAGAAACTCAACCAATCACAGGCACTGAATCATGGAGTATGTACAGATATTTGCAAAAACTCAATATCTTACCAAGAATGTTCCTCTAATTCCAAGTCAAAATATCTTGTGAAACATTTCAGTCAGATATTTGAGCTTGTTTCTAGATGGATCAAGCTTTCATTACTTGTCATAAGGTTTTGAAGCTGCTGAGTTATTTTTATTGTTTAAGATAAATAAACTTGTTTCAAGAAACAGACTGAGCTTGCATTAAGAAAACAAAGCTTTATTTAAACCTGCAGCTTATTATGAGACACAAAACTTCTCAATACAAGAAAATCTGGCTAAAATAATTTTTCCCAGCTTTTTTCAACGTCTCTCTAATGTAGTAAAGCCTTAATCTAATGTCTTATCTTTAGATATCTCACCAAGAGAGTTTTCACTTGCTCTATTGACTGATATTTTTTTAAAAATTGTATTTATTCATTTTTACTTATTTATAGAGTGGCATTTTTCCAGTAATTATTATGTCAAGATAATGGCACTAGCACTAACTCATTATAAGAATAGTTTTCAACATATTGAAACGTCTCATATTTTTGATTTGTATTATTAGTGAGAATACACTAGTTTTAAGTTTTTCAAAGTTAGATATATTTCCTTGTTTTGAGCCTTGGCAAGCCAAATTTTCTTGTTCTGCTGGTAGATAATTTTGCTCAGATTAAGTGAAATACCCCCAATTTTTGTATCTTTTTTCCTTGTTTTTTTGCAGTTATATGTTTCACAGTTAATAAACTATTCTTAATATTTCTTCATGTGTGATTCCCTTCTTTATCAGCAGGTGACACATGTGATGTGTTTGATGCAAGAGGAGAGACTGAGCGAGCAAAAGAGCACACACCATGTTTGTAATTTAACTGAACAAACTGCATTTTGTTATTTGTTTTTGACAGTTCATTGCTCAGTCATTATCACGCCTGCTGCTGTCAAACTGAAACATTGCTTTTGCACAAAGTCACCTCATGATCAGTGTTCAACCTTAAACCACCACTTAAGTGACAGCTTCCCATGACTTAACCAACAGTAAATCTTCTCTTTGTGCTCAGACAAGGATTTCTTGTTGTCTGGAAGTTTCTCACTCTGTGCTCACAATCACACCGCACAATGAATTCTCTGTGAGGAAGTCATATCTGCTATTTGTGGGGAGGAGATGTAGCTCTGACCTGGCTTTACGTTTGCGGGTCCTGCGGTCCATCTCCGCCTCCTCGTAGTAGAACTCGTTGTGGGAGTTGTCTCTCCTTCGGGCAGCGGCTGCTATCATGGCCCGAGATTGTCCTGTGGAGTTATTTGTTGTGTTTTCTACAAGACAACACAAAAACAAAGAATAGAAATATCAGAAAATGAGCGCTTGTGAAAACAACATGAGTCATGGATAAGAAAACATGCGTCAGAGCTGTGACAAGCTGCATTTACCGTCCAGAGAGTAAACCTTGAAGCCCGTCATCTTCTTGGACAGGATGGACTTGGGAAGGTTGAGCAGGGCTGGGTTATAGACTGGGAAGTCGCTGTAATAACGGTCCAACACCCAGACAGCTGCCCGCTGGATACTGAAACACAGAGCGTCAATCATCACAATCACAATAAGTACATGTTTAGCTTCAGGGAGCGCTGGCTGCATCCTGTGTTTTACATGCATGACGTTATGACAACACTGAGTATCAGCACTACTTCCAAATCAGGTTACTCTTGTTCCCATGCAAGGATGTCCAATAACATCACTTTCTCAGCGTCTCACAAAGAAAAAGGGAAATATGTTTTAGTTTTGATCCCAGGAAAGTACCGGTAGTTATTGCACAAACAAAGAGTGGTGATCAGATTAAACTAGAAGGGAATGAATACTTAAATCTCACCAACACAAGCATATTATGAAACAGTTGTTGTGTATAGTTTGGATCTGAGACTTTATGGTTAACATTTATTCAGCAGCAACATATTTGGACCAGCTGTTTATACCCACAATATCAATTTAAAAATTGTAAAACTTGCATGAATTGCTTTTTTCTGCCACCCCGACTTGTTATACTAAATTTTAATATTGAACTTTAATTTTGATGCTAAACTTTAACCTACAAGAGTTGTAGATTTCTTTCTTTGATATGAGTTACTTAGCTCCACAGCTTCACTAACCTGAGGTGTCCAACATTGTAGAACTTGCTGGCTCCATCTGTGCTCCGGACCACCTTGAGACAAAAGGCCGGCTGCAGGTGTCGGACCTCCAGCAGCACCAGAGCCAGGTACTGTATGAAAAGCAGGGCGTCCACCAACGAGGCTGCGTACTCCACAATCCCTCTATAGTCCCTCTCTTTGGGCTCCAGCACCCGCACGCCATAGAACAACCAGTACGACGCCACAAACAGGAACACCAGCACCATCAGCAGGCAGCGAAACACAAAGAAACGGGGGAGCGTAGCACGAGGCGGGCGGAGGAACAGCGCCCACGAGGAGATGAGCAGAACCAGGAGCTTGAAGGCCAGAGAAACATAGAGGCCTTCGCAGGGCGTGCCACAGGGCTCGAGGGCGTCACGCCACAGGACCTGAGGGAGGATGAGGAAGGCCAGCGGGGTGACAAGAGCAAAAAAGCTCAGGCAGCCTCCAAGAGCCGGCCCAATGAAACGTTTGCACTCAAGAGGAGTGGACTCCTCCAAGTCTTTGGTGACGCGGGTCAGGTCCTCATTGGAGATACTGTGTTCTGAGGTGCCAGTGACGACAGTGGTGGTTTCGCCCCAGTTATCATCCTGTCAGATGGAGCGAGAGAGATGTAAAGAGTCATGGGTGTTTAATAGACAGTATAAACATTGAGTAATAAAATACTGAATTTCAGAGCTACTATTATACAAATGATCAAAATTCTAAAGGAAAAAAATGTAGACAATTGTATGAAACATCTGGATCAGGAGAATGGCGTAAACAGAGCAGAGTGACTGACCCTGTCGTCTCCACGTGTGGACTCTGCATCCAGCAGCGGCTCTCCAGGAGTCTGGATTGTGACTGATTTGTCTGCTCGGCTGCTGCTGTCTCGGCTCTTTGAGCGGTGACGATCCCTTCGATCCCTGCAGGACAAAAACACAGACACGTTGAGCTTGTTCTCTAAGTTATATGGAACTCTTTCTTTACCATGAGTTACACAAGTTGCTCTGAAAACTATCTGCGTCTTTACCGATAAAAACAGAACTATGAAATGAAAGAAGTTAAACATTTGAAAAAGTTGTCAAAATTTCTTGCAATAAACAGTGTTGCCAGACTGGGCTGGTTTCCACCCAAATGGGCTTTTTTTATCACTGCTGGAGGGGAAAAAAATAGTGTTGGGTGGATTGTTAAAATTTGGGCTGCTTTTCACAGCATTAAGCAGATTTTTAAAAAATATTCTGAGGAAAATATAAAAACATAATACTTGTTATTACAAACTCAAAACTTACACACTTCAATAAACTGTTTCACTTTAAACATTAGTTTGGTTTTTTTTTTCTTAAACAGAGAGAATCTGTTTAACTTCAAATCAGCGACAAGTAAAAGTCATGGTTCAAATAAGAGTCACTGTGATGAGTTGACCTTTCTTCTCAACCTTGGACTTGTGGTGTCAATGCTGCATCGTGTCAAAATGGGGAAAATGCAGAAAGGAATAGGAGACTGGTCTAAAGATTAAATCTTAGGTTGCTATCCCATCCTATAATATAACTTAAAGGCTCATTGCAAGTATTGTAACACAGAAATACAAAGAACGGGGTGTCACAAATAACATAGGTTTTGTTGTATGCCAATAGCCAAGTCAGTACCATTGGGTTCTGACATGAGAGGTTGAGATTCGGGCTGTTTTTAGAGAGTTGGGCGGGTTTAAGTCATGTGTTGGACTGTTGGTCACATCTCGCAACTCTGGCAACAAGGGGATGATGTTGAAACTGCATCCTGTGTTTCACTCACCTGTGTTTGCGGGAGCTTCTGGAGTGCGAGGACTTGTATGAGTAGCCCGAGTACTGCGACTCGTTGTCCATGTCTCGGGTTGGCGGTGAGCGGGCTTTACGAGCCCCGCCTCCTCCTCCTCCACCCGCCGTGCCGCGTTGCTCGCAGACTCCTCCCAGCTGGCTCTTGCGCTCAGAGATGGACTTGGTGGAGAGGGCCAGGGGCAGCTTGAGCAGGTCAACCTTACTCCTGAGGGAATCTATCTTGGAGGCCGATGCAGGAGGAACAGGAGAAGGGGAGGCAGGACAGTGGGGGGGGGGGAGGCTTCAGAGAGGAGGAGAAGAGGGGTGGGAGAGGATGGTGGGTAGGAGTCACAGCAAGGGGGACCTGTGGTGGCTGTAATCTGAAAAAGAAGATAGAACAATGGTTAAAAAATGCCACAAGTTTAAAGACTCACAGTTACACCAGCACACATGGGATTGACACATGCATCTACAACTGAGGGGCAGAAATACAGGCTTAATAAATAAATGAATAATAAATCCATACTTGAGTGTGATTAAGCTGGACAGGCCCATCTTTGTTGTTTAATGTTTTTTTTGTTTATTTCATGTTTTTATTGATACATTTAATGCATAAAATGCAAAGAAAGCTCCTTTATAACAAGCAAAAGATGACACTTAAACATTTTAGAGATGTAACCCCAAAAGGATTATTTTCAGCCCAAAAGAATTCTCAATAAGTTCCTGATATTTAGCACATAAACCAATCAGAAAAATAATTTCAATGTGCTGTAACTTTAAAAGATGTTTAAAACGTTTCAGTGACCCTGATTATCTTTCCCCGGTTATTTGTGTCAAAACTGACTAGATTTCTTCTACAAACACATGTTGGTCATTGTATTTCCACAACAAAGTTATCTGCACTGACTACAAACACTGGATGAGGTTTTAGCTCTACAGCTTATCTTCTCAAACATCTTTTCTTGCACACGCATATAAATAAACCATGAAACCAATCATGTGAGTGAATAATGCACGTGACACCAGATACATCAATTCTTTCTTTTTATATTTTGTATTACTTACTTTGTCTAACTTTTAGGCAAAAACTTAAAGCCCCTGAGAGGAACTATTATTTACATTGATTTTGACACCCTCTATTGACAAATTTACAATCTCTCTTTTAAAGCAACCTCCACAGCAAAAGCTGAAATCAAAGCAAGTCATTATGTCTTTCTTTTTGGTAAAAAGTTCTCTTTTTTGACTTGATATGGGTCACATTCACCAGATCAGTCCATAAAAGTGTCTTATTTCAAGTAAGTCAAAGACAAAAATGGTGTCTGATTTGCATAAAACGTCAAAAATATCTTCCAGTGTGGTAAGAAAAAGTTTCTAGTATTGAGACATTATTCTTATTTCAATGAAACTTGGTGAGCAACTTTTTCTTATCCCATTGGCAGATTTTTTTTAATTTTCAAAAGCATTGTTTTTGTCTTTAAATACCTTGAAATAAGACATTTTTTTGAACTTGTAAGTCAAATGTGGCTCATATCAAATATAATTAGATCATTTTTACGAAAAATAAGGCATAAATTCTTACTTAGATTTAAGTTTTTGTAGTGTAAAAACTCCTCCAGGAGCTTTTTAACAAAACACTTCATACAGAGTAGAGTGGAGCTGAACACCAAAAGGGAGGAGCAGCAACACTTCAAGGTGCGGTATGAGATAATTCTGCTCTAGAAGTAAAAACTAAATGCATCACATAAATCCTCAGGTGTGAAAACTGTCAACTTTAAGAACATCTTCAACAGCCCCTTAGGACTTTTGGGTTTCAGGGGGAGGTGCCAGCCAAACACGACCAGCGGGGAGTGTAACTGTCTCCGTATGATGTAAGATGACCCTTCAAATTAAGAGTCTGAGTATGACCACGACCTCTCACTCCGCACGCTGTGATCCACCACCCGAGTGATCAAGCACAAATTAACCCTCTGAACCAAGCCTTTAGCTTCATCTGTGCGCTCCTATATCACATCTTCCAGGTCTCAGGCGAGGTTAATCATCACACGACTGTATCTCCTCTCACAGACGAGCCAGCTTCATCCACGGTTAGCTCCAACACAATGGCGGCCATATTGGATTACTGTGTTTTCACAAAACTTGTTTGCCCTCTCCCTCCCTCTTGCCGTCTCACATTCCCTCTCTCACCCCCCGGTCCCCAGGGAAACAGGGCCTCTCCGCTGCTATGGCGATGAAAGAGGGTGTTCAGCTGGAGGGGGGAGTTGGAGGTTGACAGTTGCCGTGGAAACCTGACCTTACGCCGCCCTCTGCCACTCTGTCTCTCCACGCCGGTGAAAAAAAAAATGCCTGAAATAAAAGTGTTGGCATGACGGATGTTGGTCTGTCATATGGTGGTTAATTGATAAAGGCTGGGTGAGGCTCGTTGGCTTTGATTGGACCTTTGTGGGGAATGTAGAGGGACGTTCGCTGCCATCACTGTCTCACAGGGTCCTGGTTTTACTTAATGTGGTTTTTCTGCTCCAGCATCACTATTGTGCTGAAAAATCCACTTCTCTTCAAGCCAAATACTGTCCAACAACAGATCTGTCTGTGGGATTTCTCCAAGTTTGTCAAATTCTTTGTCCACTCATTATTTCACTGTCTCTCACTGACATTCAGTTTCAGGAGGAAGAACCAATAAAACCACCAAGTTTTAACAGACAACAGAGGCTTTTAGCTCCCTGCAGAGATCTGCAAAACCTCAACAGCAAGCCATTTCCTAACCACAAAACTCAAGCACAAAACAGCCTTTTCCTTGTACATCATCACAAGCTTTTACCTCCACTTTTGGCAGAGAAATAAGCATCTTAAGTACAGAGTCATGCTGGGCTTTTATACCATATAAAGTGCAGAAAACTTGTTTCGTGCCCACCACATGTTATCTCAACAAAGCAGAGGAATCTGCCCTTTAAATGTCACACAACATGAGTAAACGCGTGTTTTAGATATTACAGCATGACATCAAAACTGAGAGAGGACATAAAAGAGAGTCTGGACTCAATCTCGGACCGTTCCTCCTGCTTTGAAGAATCCTGAGAGCAGATAGTTGCTGTACAGCATTGAAATGTAGATTAAAGGAGAATAGCTGCAAACCTTCATTTTTAGCCAGGCAATAAACTTTATCTAAACAGTGGTTTGATTTAATTAAGTAAGAACTTGTCCTTCCAGACAGAAAAACATCCATTAAAATAACACTATGAATTTATTACTGTCCTTCATCTAATGTGTGCTGAGTTGAAAAAATAACAATTACAGCAATACTGTCCATTTTCCAATAAAAGAGAGAAGTCAATTTTGTTGACTAATGTTGGGTTAGGCTTTGACTTTATTCCTGGTTGTAAGTTAAAGTCAACATTTAAGCACTTTTTGATGTATTAGCAACAGAGACAGTTGAAAATATTTTCGAAAATTCTTGACATCTTGACGATTGACTTCAGTAGCATTCAAAAGCTACCCACTCATTGTTTAAGCTAAATAAACCTGTGCTATCTATCCTGTAAATTAACTAAATAGTTTTATACCTGCTTCAAAGGCCTCCTTGCTAACTGAGGGAACACTTTTTGGTTACTTTTATGAAAACACTATCATGTTAGCTTACAATTAAACCATTACCAAATATCTGCCTAAAACTAGCTTACAGTAACTTGGTGCCTATCTAACAGCTGGTTATGTCTTAACTCATATTATAACCACTACCACATAGTAACCTACTACTGACTTTAAGTAGCTTCTAGTTAACACCAAGGATACCACCTTATTATTTTTTGACGCAACTATTATGAAAACGTGCATTTTAATAGCTACCAAATAGCAGCCTAATCCTCGTTATCTTGTTGACATCAAGAATACTACCTGGTTACTTTTCAAAACTTTTCAAATTTCATGTTAGCTTGCAATTTAACATCTACCAAAAAGTAGCATAATGCCTTCACTTACAGATAAACAATTATCCTAGCTAACAACTGTCTAAATGCCAGCAGCTGACCATAAGTTATGAGTTGTCCCATACATTGTTTTATCTTTAAATTTGACCAGATGTGCCTCAAGACTTTCATTCTCCTGTTTTTTAGTTTTTGAGAGCTACATGATCGCAGCTTCCTGTCCTAAAGGTGAATAGGGGCGACGGCCAAAGCCACGAGGTATGAAAAGAACAAAAAGAAGACTTAAAAAGGAGCATGAGTAAATGTTTAATTACTGCCACTGACTAACTATTGCACAACACAACCACAGACATATTGAGCAGAGCAATTATCGAAGCATTAAGTAAAGTTTGTCTTGTGGAAAGTTGTTTGAATCAAAAAAGTTTCAACCGTTGGTTAAAAGATGTTTAGTGGCTATGGAAATATGTCAAAAGCTTCATGTGAGGAGTTTTTAACTGATCACGCAAGATCATGAGGCCACTCTATTGTCCACAATAAACCATGAGACTGAGAGATAATGTAATAATAATGTTGTAATGCATGTGACCACAGTAAGAGGGTCGGTATCACACTGAATGATTGACGGTGTTGTATAAACATGGTTTTCTCACTGGGCGAAAGCCAAGATTCAACAATAACAAAAGAGGCTTTGAGGTTATGAAGTGCTGACCCTAAGTTTTAAAAAACATTTCAGTGACATCATGAAGTCACAGCACCTATGTTTGACCTGTGATTCACATAATGAGACACATATGGTACAAAAGACACGAGAAAAGTGGTAAGAGTGGTCTGGATGAGGAGAGGCTCCATAAAACACTCTTTCAAAAGAAACAAAAGCTTCAACAGAGCGAAAGAACTGGTTTGTAATCATAGCCTCACATAAAAAGGAAGGATAATATGGCCGTAAATCTGTGTCATATTTGTGACAGAAGTTTTCAGTTAAATTTTCACTGACACTTCAACAGTTTCTTCCAAAGGTTTATTGAAAAGCTTTTATGAATACCAATAAATGCAACTCAATCTATAAAAAACAGTTTTTTTGTCTTGAAGAAGGCACAGGAGGAGCTGTTAGTCTAAAAGACAGCCTGATACTGTCATAGGGATATCTCTGCAATGATTTAAGTTTTACACTGAAGAAAACACTAAACTTTAACAGAAAATATATGTAACACAATTTAGACCTTAGAAACATGGGTGTTAAACTGGAAAACTGCTCTTTTTACAGACTGTAATTTCATTTTGAAAGAGAGGGTCAATGTCAGGCTTACACAGCCTGTTCATGTAGCTAATCAGCATAAGCATGGAGCCAAAGATCACTAAATACTGTGACATATTTTGATTATATTAAGTTTATAGGTGTTATGTGTTAAATTCAAGGGCCTTCAGCTAAAATATTTTAAGAGTGTATCAAAATGATTTTATTACTGTACAAATGAAGAGTTGTCACAAAAAAGAAACTTTCCAGGGGGATCTAGTTTATTAGGTACATTAGTAAAGAGTAATATGACAAAATGGGCAGTTTTTGATTACATAGAGTTTATTTTTGTTACTTCAGGGTTGAAAAGCAATCAGTTTACCAGTATTATTTTGAAGTTATAATTTCGATTAATGATAACCTGAGTCTGCTCATTTGTCTTTTTACAGCCCCCCATGTAAGAAAGCAAATATTCATCTAATTGTGTAAGCAGTGTCTTTACTGTATGTCATGTCATTGGTAAATTTAGATCAGTGAGGCGGCCATAACTGCTGTTGGATTATAAGAGTAATGAGATTTATTGTCCTCCTGTCTTAGTTTTTATAATACAGGAAACCAAGCCACCAAATGACTTTACTTTACACAGTTCTTCAGTAATAACTTTTACATATGTCTATAAAGCTTTTATATCCCCAACGTGTGTATACAGAGGTGGTTTGAGACGGAGCTTCTCTACCAACCCGTCTGTTCGTCTCTCTTTCAGTGAGAACACGACTTAACACTTGATCTACAGAGGTGTGGTCCAGTTTAGAGATAGATAAGGTTTCCTATTCATCCCCGTGTCCTATGGCCTACTTAATGAGCATCTACAGGAGTCTTCACATCATCGTTCAGTCAGTGTTTCAGTTTAATTTACACACATACAATTAAACGTTTCTTTCAAACACGAGCAAGAACTTTGGCCTGTGATGCTAAAGATTAAACTTGACTGGTTATGATTTCAATTTTTAGCTTTTTTTATGGCAGAGCTTCATTTCCTTCCACCCTTTTCAGTAATTGCTCCTGCCTTTGTTCAACTTCGGTGTGATTCCTCGTTTCATTTCTGGATTACTACCTAACACAATCATTTCTTACCACCCTGCCTCAAAGTGAAAGTCTGGTCCTGAATAAAAGAAATTCCCTCTCATTTCTCTCCTCCTGGCTGAATTTAACAACAGGCTGCTTCAGTAATCTCTGCAGGTGTGTGGTCTGGGATTTAACAGTTATAATGTTGGGCTTCATGCCGCTCATTTCACGCTCAAATGGTTTCACGGCTTAGGCCGAAGGGAGTGTGTAAAGCCATGTAACATCTATCATTACCTCCGAGGAAAGATAACCGCCTTCAGTACAAGCTAAGCTGCTAATGCTATATTATCATAATCATACACAAGTATATGCAGCATGAAGGATGGTTGACACTTGCCAAAAGCACTCTGTTAAAACACCCCAGAAACTTAAACTTTAACACTTTTACTGTCTGGTGGTTCTTAAGGTCGAGTTAAATCAGCTTTATTTTGCAGTAAACTTTGAAAGAATGATCGTAGTGTTCTGGATGGTATTCTTCGGTGACTTTGTGAAATTGAATTCTGACTCACCATTTAATCAAGGGGTAAAAACAGTCAAAATTGAGCATATTTTGTTTGACAGCAAAAGAAAAGGCCACAGAGACAGAAGCCAGTTGTTTTGGCGTGTGACTAACACTAGCAGAGTTAGCACCACCAGTGTTCCTCCCTGAAGCTTAACATCCACATGTCTGTGCTGGTCATATATTGCTTAAGTTGAACTGTTATAACAGTCTGTTAACTCATATACAGTCTAACATAACCAGAAAATAATCAAGACAATTTAAGCTTTTTAAATGATCACCCCAGGGATGGACCAAAATACAAGTTGATAAAAGTATTAGACTATATCTGCCCTACTGATGGGCAAATACTGTACCATGCTCTGATGTAAGAGGTTGACTTTCATTTACAACTTTATCTTTAGTGTATCAATTCAGTACTGGCAATAGGGCTGAGTATTGTCAGGAACCTCACAATTTGATTTGATTCAATTCTTTAGGTTGCGATTGGAGTTGAAGTTGATTTAATTGTTTCAATGTTGACTCAGAAAGAAGTAGAAATACACAAATAATGAGGATTCTTATAAACAACTTTTGAATATTCATTTTTAAGCACATGAAGTTAGTGGAGCTGGCTTTGGTTGCTGTTTGTTGTCGTTTGGTCTATTGCGTTCTCCGTCATTACAATCATCCACAGCCTCCCCAGCTGGCTAGGAGGTGAATCGATGCAAAGGATCCACCAAATTGAGCAAGGTGATTTGCAGTTCACCAATTAGTCTTTAATTTTACTCATTCCTTGCTGGCAAGCTTGAAGAAAAGAAAGAAAAAAACAAGAAAACAGATACCCTCTGCCCTTGTGTCTCAGCTGCCTTCATGTAAAGGGGGAAATGTGCCACATAAACAAACTTAGCTTGTCCATAAGGAGTGAACGTGTTTGTATCAAATCCAAAGGGGTCTGCAAGTTCGTGCCACTCAGTCATTGCTCGAAGCTTCTTTCCAAGGTCACCTTAAGCACCAAAATTAAACAGGAATCCAGCAGTAAAAGTGCAGCTTCAGTCACATTAAGTTTTAGACGAGGATTTTACAGCCTCTGTTTCCCAGAGGCAGAAAGAAATCAAGCTGTCATCGAACATTTTGAGCTGCTGGCACTGAGACGGCAGCTGTCAGGGTGAAAAAAGCAATCTGCACCATCTCTGCAGTGACCCACTCCATTCAGCGGCCATTTGAGGCCTGATATACCAACTGTGAAAATAAGCGTGCAACACAGCCACACAAACACACACTCAGGGTCCAGCAGGGGACGAGGCTCATCACTGTAACAGGGCCACACACACACATAGAGAGAAGACCACCACCCACTGCTGCCTGCGACGACATCAGTAAAACCACCGAAAAAACAAGACAACTGCTACTGTCAGCCCTCTGCACACATGGCCAGCAAACCGGAGCAGGTGTGTGTGTCTGTGTGAGTGTGTGAGTGTCTGAGTACAAATCCAACAGGATACAGTTGAATCAACAGGCCTGTCCTCTGCTCAGTGCTGTGATTCAGAGGGACCCCTGCACACAGGCTGTCTTCGTATCCAAACAAAGAATTAAAGAGACCGGAAGCTGAGAGGAGATAGATGTGGTTCAGATTCAGTGCTCCGGTCCATTGGATGGTGTGGGGGCTTTTTTAATGGTTTAA
Source organism: Thalassoma bifasciatum (assembly GCA_008086565.1). Taxonomy (NCBI): domain Eukaryota; kingdom Metazoa; phylum Chordata; class Actinopteri; order Labriformes; family Labridae; genus Thalassoma; species Thalassoma bifasciatum. The sequence continues at coordinate 44,520 of RPOG01001798.1, forward strand.
AAAGTGCTGTAAGGAAACAAACTAAAGGGCCACTTCACGACAAACACGCCCAAATGTTCCCCAGCTGTTGTCGAGATAGTTTCAGTTTCCAACTCTTTGCTTTGAGGCTTTGATTTTTGCTTTTCTGAGAAGTGTTACACAAATATCAGTTCCTCAGCAGCTGAGGCCGATAAACAGAGATTAGGTTGGCTTATGGCAGATTTGTGACTCAGATATCAAGTCATTGTTGCTCACTTTTTAATCAGTCTTTATTTCTGTGAAGTTTTGTGGTCATTGCAAATTAGAGTTCACGAGTTACACATTTCAAAAGTCTGAACTTCTTGCAATTAAAAAAAGAATAAAAATAAAACTATTCCATCTCTAAGCTGTTTTTTTTTCAGCATGAGGACATTTCATGGAACGGATAGAGGCCTGGTTCTCTCACATGCTTTCATATTGTTCTATTCAGGGCTGACTAATTTGCAAAAATAATCTAATTGCGATTATTTTCCTCTTTATTACCATTGTGATTGATGGTGTGACTTCTTTTGGGTTCCCCATCTTATGTCGTTAAACGAGTATATTTTTGGAAACGAACACAGACATTAATTGAAGCACAACAACAACCCAAGACATTTTTCTATGCTACTTGTTACTGCTTTTCGCCCATTTTAGTCACATTTCACTCTTTTTTGCCACTTTTAAACAATTTTTTGCTACTTTCTAACTATTTTCCAAATTGTCTCCCAGTTTTCTTGCCACTTTTACTTGCTTTTTAACCATTTTTTTCCACCTTACACTAAGTTTTAACGATACTTCTTGCCATTTTTTCCACTTTTGACTACTTAAAGTGTTGCTTCTGCTATGGAAGTTTTCAACAATCTGTCTCTTTGAGTAATACTGGTGTAGAGCATTAAACATGTACTGCGAGAAATGTATACAATATTCTGACACATTTGAGGTTAAAGAAATGTTGCACTGTCTGCGATCAGGGTATTGCAGAATGCCATAATGTGATTTTTACTCTAATTTGCCGCTGACTGCCCAGCCCTAGTTAGAGGAAACTTAAGCTAACTATAAGCTGTCTCAGACAAAATGGAACCAGTTTTGAAGAAATGGGGTTTGTTTACAGAGGGAGCAAACAGCAGCTTAACAATGTACTGTGACCTTGCAGCTACAGTCTTGAATGTTCATTCATGTAGCACTTTTTAAGGTTATTTTAATACAGATCAGTGTGACTGCAGACTACAGATTTCCCTGTATCATTCAAACATGTTCTCTATCAGCTTTTCTGCAAACTGTCAGAAAAATGTCCTGATTTGTTTTCCATGTCTGCTGAAGACAGACTTAAGAACCTGTTTACACGTTAAGTGTTTCAGCCTGCTCAGTTGGTGTGAAATGCCTCTCAGCAGCAGAGGAAGACACTTTATGTTTAACTAGAGAGTTTGTCAATGAAGAACTACAGTGCTAATGTTTCATGTGCAGTATTCAGATTGTTTTTTAGATTTATTGTTAATTTTGTGCATCTATATTCTGTTTTGTTTTGTTTTTTCCTCATCTTATGAGTCCATGAAAGCTGGGCACTCTTCCTTGGTGCATGACTGGTTGAAAAATTAACTACTGTTACTGATTCCACTCTTTCTAAAGAGCCTGAAAACTGTTAAGAACACAGTTTGAGAGAGTGGAAGTATCTCTGTTTGAAGCTTTAAACCCAGCAAGGTTTGCACAACAGCTCAAAAGATTACCTCATGAGTCAGACAGAAACACAACCTGCAAAAATCAGAACATTTTCTCATATTTGTTGCTCAAAATTCACTCAAATTACCCAAAACATGATTGTACGTTGTATATTTTTGATGCTTTCAGGCTGGACTCGCTTTTCTCAGCTCCCCTTTAGGCCTTGCAGACATTTTACACTATAGTAAAACATCTAAGCTCTCTTATTCATCCTAATAAATAAACCACAAATGCCTCAAATTGTTACCCTGGTTTACAGCTGTTATAAAACAGATAGAAGCTCAGATATCAGATCTACAACACTGTTGTCAACTGTTTCCACAATCATAAAAATGCCTCATTCTGTGCTTTTTGTATACGTCTGCTGCCTTTTATTCAACTTAAAGTGTAATCAGTTATGACATGGGGGTTTTATCTCTGCAATTACATTACAAATCCCTATTACACTGTCAGTTTGGTTATTTATGGTATATCTGTCCTGTTATCATTTAAACAATCCTCCCAGTAGCTTTTTATGACTCTGTTGAGTATTTGCAGTTGAATACAGAGCTTTTTCTCTCACACAACTTTCAGTCTAAGAGGGAAATAAAGAACTTTTAAGCACTGAAGGGAGATCAAACACTCAGGATTCAGGGCCTGTTGCTGCTACATCAAACAGTTTAACTCAGATTTTAACATTTAATGGAGTCACAGCGTTGGAGCCATTTGGGCACATTTTGGCGTCACCCTGCTGGATGAAGTAACATGGATCAGGAGTCAAACTACATCAATAATTCAACAATTTAACACACACACAAAGGGCTGACTTACTGCGAGCGTTCAGGAACAATATAAAAGAGTTGTTCGACCCAGAAAATAAAAAAGGAGGGTGTTGCAGTTCGGCAGGACAATGGGAGACTCCCAGGCCCCACTGCTCGCGTCCTGATGCCAAATTATCCCAAAGCTCGTTCCCTTTTTCTTCCTCCTCTCCTTCTCCGATCAGGACGCCCTCACATCAAATGAATGAACGCAGTCAAATTCCCAGCAGCCCTTCAGCAAAGGAGAAAATTCAAAAAGCTCCGGCCTACATTCAAACTGGACGCGTTATTCCCTCCATGCGCATCACTCTCCGGATCATTTACACCTCCTGGAAACATTTCCAAAGACTCAACCCTTCCTCCCACGTTTAAAATCGACCCACAGAGCTACGTGGCCTCGGTGAGAACAACAATAGGGTCGATGAGGGTCCTAAACTTCCCTGCGGTTTTAAAAAAAGGCGACCATCGCGTCCTGGCGACTATTGTTTGTGGAAACCGGAGATCTGCGGCGCCCCGAAACCTCCTCTTTCCCTCCGCGCAGCGCACATGCAAACATATCACAACCAGCTTATTTCAGACACATTTTCCATCCAAAATTACTACTTACTTATTTCAGATCGTCCATTCAGGTATTTTCTCACTTTCCACTTTCTTTCCACTCAGCCGTAGCACCGTGCGCCCCGCCTCCAGCTCCACTTTGGCCCCTCCTCGGTGTCTCCCCCACGGAGGGGGGCGAGGCCTGAGAAACGGTGTGGTTCAGCTCTGTGCAGTTCGTGGGTTCAGCCGCGACTCATTTATCACTGCTGTGATGTTTCTGTGTGAGTGCAGGACGGAGTAATGTCTGACAGTAAGTGGCTCCATTTGCTCTTAAAACAAAGACTCTGTTCATGGAGCCTCTGATGAAAAAAATGAGCCAAAACTCGTTTTTATTTGAAGATTAAATATATTTAATTTACTTTGAGAATCTCTGAAGGAGCTGTGGTCTCCTGCATTTAAATGAAAAAGCATTTTGAAAAACATCCTGTCTCCCCTAAACTCCCTAGACAAGTTATCTACTATAAACCTAAGGCTTTGAGAGCTATGATTACCTCTAAGTACCATAAACCTGTTACAAGTTACTTGAGGGTTGTACTGTGCAATACTGCAAAATTTGGTATCGATTTAATACCAAGTAGATATAGGGCCAGTATCAACGATATCGATACCGATGTCAATACTTGTCATGTAGAGAAGCAGGGTGCCAAAATTGATCAAGAATAACACACTAAAACTACTGATTCTGTTCAGGAAAGAAAGTAAACAACTAATTTCTATCTTAGAAAATAAGCATGTGCTTCAAATACTTTCTGTTTTGGTGAAAAACAATAAATTTGGGGCAGAGTGCGCATGAGCAAAGTGAGTAAGAGGAGTGTACAAACAGAGGAGAAACTGAGACTTCAGCATTTATTGATATTGAGGATTGATCAATACCGATACCAACATTGGTATTGATACATCCATGTTTTAGATCAATCCACCGACCACGACTTGTATGATGCTGCAGGGTCTTGGGCTCTTGTTGTTCATATTGTACATCAATGATTTATGTTTGGTTTCCAGCTCACTCAAGTGTAATCTATTTGCTGATGGCACAACAATCTTTTAAAGTGGGGAAACATCTAAAACAACTTCTTGATGTGAAGAGGGAAATTCAAACACTTAAAAATGGTTTGATGCTGACAAATTATCATTTCATCTTATTAAAACAAAATGCATAATTTTCCAGGCATCAGACCCTGGCGATAAAATCATAATAAATGATGCTGAAATTGAAATGGTGTGTGAAAAAAGATGTTTAGGTGTAATGATTGACATTAAAATAAATTGGACATTTCATATGAATCAACCCTCAACCAAAATTTCAAGATCTGTTTACGGCTCAGGATTTCTTAAACCAGAACTATCTGTACACACTCTTTTATTCTCACATTGCCTCCTATGTGATGCACTGTGTAGAGGTCAGGGAACACACTTATAAAACAATTATACACAAAAAAGCCATACATATTAAGAGTAAAAATCATGGTGAACTAATTAATCCTGTATTTTTACAACTTAATGTACTTAAATTTACAGACTTGGTTGAATGCAATACAATAGAAACAATGTACAAAGCCAAAAACAAATAAATACCATAAAGTACCCAGAAGTTGTTTATAATGAGAGATTGTCAGAATAATTTTAGAGGAGCATTCATTTTTCAAAAACCAAACATTAAAACAAAGGTCAAATCTCACTTGACTGTCAGTTGTAGGGGTAAATAGTAAATCATTTGGTTTTGCTTTGAAATACACCACTGAAAGTGTAAATCAGTATAATATAATTACCTTATGATGCAATCATTGCCAATGAGTGTCAACAACAGCAATAATGCATCACCGTTGTTTTTGTTATGCACTTACTCCTATTATGTTTTCTTTCTTTCTTTTTGTTGTTGTAAAATAAGGAGGGTAGTTTTTAAACAAGCTTCAGCTTAGACCCACACCTTAACAGTTTCCTTGAAGATGTGGAAATTTTATTTTGAATTTTGTTTCACTTGCTGCAAGAGTTAACTGATATACATTTCTTTCATTCATTCATTCATTGATGAGCACTGACAAAGACAAATCAATAGAAGTTTTTTTTGTACAATCTGCTTTTCTCAAAGAAATTTACTTAAGTTTATTTAAGTTTTTTTTCAGAGACTAACCAATAAGACATTGAAAAATTTGAAAGGGTTCAGGGATCTGTTTTGTCTCTTTGTTTTGGATCTTAAGACCCATGGATCTTCGATAATTTGGCACAATAATCGAATGTAAAGTGTTTCTGGATACATATCTCTTCAAGCTCTCTGAGCAGAATATTTCCTTTGACAAAATGCTTTCATTTGATTTATGTTGAAGCAGTCAAGCTTGTTCAGATGTGTCAAAAGAAAATTTCAATCATACTTAAGAGATAACACTCATTCAGGTATGTGAAAGTGGATTGTCGTGCTTTCATGGGGTCTGATGAGGGAGCTACAAATACGTGACGACTTGTATGATGTGGTTATGGAAATATTGCACGGCTGCAATTTGACAAGTCAAATTGCAGCCTTTTCACATCAGTTTGACTTTTTACTTATTTTACTAATTCTTTCTGTCAATCAGTTTTTGTTTTGATGCATCAGAAGAGGACTGTGGCTTACTTTTAGATATAGATTGTTTCTTGTGGAATCAGAAATCAGCCCCTATCCCATGAGTAGCTGTTACTTTCTAACTCTATCACTTAAGTACGACAATGACTGAGTCCTTTGTATGTGATTTATCACTTATTCAGTGCTTTTCTTTCTTGATTCAGTGACACTGACAGCCAAACTGGAAAAGAAGCCATGTTTATTTCCTCATCAAGGCATCACAATTGGTCATTGATTCCAGCCATTAAATGAACACTCGTCAACAAGAAAAACATGAAAATCATCTCAACGTGTTGTCACAATTTTCAGAAGTCATTGTTAAAAGAAACCTTGTCCAAAAAGGTACGAACCAAAAAGAGAGTGCACAGCCTGAGTACCAGCACATTTTCTGTGAGACACAAAGTTTTCTGACTGGATTTTTCGACAGCTGATCGATATGCAGTAAAGTGTAAAGCAGCTGCATCAAACTTTATGAGGAGGCTCTTCTCCTTCTCCACATGAGCATCAAAATATGTGAAACTGCAACTACATACAGCTGTAGCTGATTTATATATGTGTACTGGGACTGGACAGTATAAATATTTAGGTTGTTGTTGCCCTTCCAGGACTTACAACTTCTCAAAATACTTCTCAAAACCGTAAAATTGAATTGTTACTACTTGTTCACTGACTCAAAAAAGTGGTTTCTTATCATTAGAGCTGATTGATAAGTTAACTACACTGACAGAGAAGACAGCTACAGTATTGCACATACCATTGCAATCCTCACACACACTTAAACACACGCGCTCTTATTTGTCATACACACAGAATCACTCTATCCACTGATCAAACACTCGCTTAAATTTACATATTCACAATCACGCCCGAATAATGCTCCGTGTTTAGTGCCTATCCCTCGACACAGTAAACAAAACATTCTTTGACATTAAAAAGGGAAAAAAAGTGAGACTTCAAAGAAATATTAACATCTTTTCCACTGGCAGGGCCTGCTGGTGCCTGACCAGTGTTTTTACAACCCTGATGAGTCCAGATCCTTCCAGGCCAATCCAGTCCGGTCCCGTCCTCATGTCACGTCTCACCCGCGTGAGTCCACAAACATGATGTCGTCGTTTTTGAAATAAAACCCCCTCTAAGCTGCTGCCATGTCCTAGCCGTGTGTGTACCTACGTGTGTTGTGTTTAAAGAAAAGGGGGCGGTCCATGTCTGTTAGGAATAGAAGTAGTAGTTGTAGTAAAAGTAGTTGTATTAGTGGTCGTGGGCCCGTGTTCCTTGTTTGGATCAGTAGGTGGCGTTTGTTGGTTCCCTTCCCGAGCTGAAGAGCATGTCGGCCTTGGAGCTGACGATGTAAGTGATGAGCAGGGACGATATCAACACGCCGACACCCACACCCAGCGTGAGCATCTGGAGAGAAAGTAAAAATAAACACTAAGTACAATTCTCTTTTTCAATTGCAAATCAGACAAAAATTGCAATTTGTCCTGCAACAACGTCCTAATTGCAGTCGTGCAATATTTCCATAACCTGAACGTGTCAGAATGCCAGATATTTTTTTTTGCAGTAGATGCTTTATGCTCTTCAATTGTTGTAAACTACTTATGCAAGAGTAATAATCTAAGTGGTGGAAAGCGGCAAAAACTGACAAGTAGTAGACACAAAAATAAGTCTCAAGGTGGCAAAATTGGGTGAAAAGGGGCAAAAATTGGCAGAAAACTTGAAAACTTTTTAGAGGCCTGACATTCTTGTTTAAGAAATCCCTTTTTTTTGAGCGTATGTAACATTCTGATGTTCTGAAACACTGAATTTGGGATTTTCAATATCTGCAAACCATTATCATCATCATTGCAAGAAATAGATACTTGAAATAACTCTCTCTAAGTATAATGAGTCAACATAATATCTGGATGTCACTTTCTGAAATTACTGATCAAAAATATTTAACTCTTTCATATTTTCATTGTTGAGACAAGTATATGCAAAACAGAGTTTCTCTTGCGGATTCCTTTTTTTTTTTCTTTTTTTTTTAATACAAGAGTCCTTCTATTTGTATTTGTATTTTTCATTCAAAACGAGAGTAATAATAAAAATATCATCCCTTCAATATAGCAATTGATAAACGACATTTAAGATGGGGAACTTAAAAAAATGATTGCATTAGATTAATTTTGCAAATCGTTCAGCCCGGTGTCAATTGACAAGGTTGGAAAACAACTTTTACTGTAGTGTTAGGATGAACATAGCACAGTCTCCACTGCATGCTTTTTATGTTAAATTTGTATGAATAAATGTGTGTCTCGTGTGTCAGAGGGTCAAAAGTTTACCTCCAGTTCGTTACTTGCCACCAGGAATATGCGACCTTTGATGGTCTTCCACCTGGACTCTGTCCACGTTGAGTACTCTTTGGAGGTGTACTCCCTCAGGTCGAAGGCTGGAGACAGAGCTTTGGAGAGACGGACTGTGGAGCGGATGCAGAAACCCTCTCTCTTCGTGCTGTTGGGCGGCGCTGCACCTTGGACCCACATGTAGGTGTACATCTGGAAAGGGCAGCGGAGGGGAGACATATTTGTTGTATTATTTATTAATCCCTTTGACACATGGATTATCCACAGGATGTCCACAGTGAGCTGATTAAAAAAAACAGACTTAGGTTTGTTCTTGACTTCATTTCCCCTTGTGGTGTCATCTGTGTTACATGTTATGATTAAACAAATTGTTCACAGATTAAGGAAAATGACTGCAGCTCTCACATGTTTGCTATCTGTGTCCTTCTCGTCTTCTCTCTGGTTCTGGCAGTTCTCCTGCGTGATGTTGAGGCTGCTTCCTGTCAGGTTAGCCAGCAGGTACTGGACCAGGAGGGTCGGCTCACTGGACTGCTGAGCCACGCCAACATAGAAGTTTGTGGGTCTGTCAGCTACAAGACAGAAACACGAAGAGTTGGAGTTTGGAAATAATGAAGTGATGAAAAATGTGATCTTTTGACATGGCTACACCAGAGAAAAGTGTCTGTGTTCTCAGTTCTGTTCCAATCACAATTAAAATCATGCAAAATACCCAAACTTCAGAGTAAGCATCTTGAAGTGATAAGTTTTTAAACTTTCCAGAAATGAACTTTTAAAAACAATCAAAAAGATCTGTCTGTTTTTTCATCTCACCCAGGTGGCTGACGAGATCTGAGGGGAGGAGTTGTTGGAACCAGGAGTTGTTTGAGCGAATGAGGAAACCATAAAGCAGCCCAGTCACCTGATGAAGAGAAAACAGAGGAGAATGACCACTTCAGCTCATAACAAAAACCAACAGATACACCATGAAAATATATTCTGAGTTTTACATACAGTATCACATATAAATCAGAGATCGTTTGATGTGTCAAATCGAAGTGTTTTCAGGATAACAGCTAATTAAAACTCCTGATTTTCAGGAGTGAAGTCTTTCTAATGATTTCTACATAGAATCCAGCACTCTTACTATTTGAGGGTCTGCCTTGATGCTGCTCAGTTGAGCCTCTGATCCTCCGGCCTGCAGGTAGAGAGCTCGCGCAACTGTGGTGGCCACTTCTGTCAGAGCCTGAGGCATGAAGAAAAATGAAGAAGACCTCATCAGTGATCCACAAATGACAAAGTAACAAGGAATGAAGTTGTTATGAACATTAAATCCCCTTGTATCAAAACAGATTCTAAACTCTCGGAGAGAGGTGATGTTTCATAGAGAGAAGAAAGACAAACAACAGGCCTGCAGGAAGTTGGAAACAGCGGGGTTTATAATCATATTAGAGCAAAGAAGAAATCTGTAATCATCCAAAATGACATCTGACTGACTGCAGAGTCTGCACAGTACATGTGGCCTAACTTCACATTACAACCCTTTAGGACTCAGAAGTGTTGATTCGCAGACGTACATTTGCGGCGCCAGTGACATACTCCAGCTGCTCCTCTGGTGTCAGATTTGGAGGATAAGTGATGTTCAGGTTTTCTGCAGTATCATACATACTCTCATAGAACCTGCACACAGAACATCAGACAAGCACAGTGAGGAAATGCTCATTAAGCTTTGGGAAGCCGTTATGAAACAGTGTTTTTGGGAAAGTCTGGTTAACCTGTTGGTGTAAGATGACTGGTGATCCTCAATAACAACGCCAGGGATTGGCCGAGCTCGCAGGAAACGCTGGAACGATGAGGGTGGGAGGGGCTGCGAGAAACTTGGCTCTTCCGCTGAGACACCTGTACCTGCAGCAGCTGACTGCAGGTTTGTTATGAGCTGACGCACCTGAGAGAAAACATAAAAGGTAAAGAAAACAAATGTTCCATAAACAATACAGCAATTTTCCTGAAAGCTATTTGAGAGTTTGGTATACTTTGAAAGAACTATGATAATTTTTTCACATTAGCCTAAACTCCATCTGTCTTTTCCTAAGGTTTAACTTCTCTATAATCCATCTATCTCCTTCTGTCTTTAATATTTCAGAATGTAAAAAGTTGAAAATTTAATTTAATTTTCCTAAATCTTTGTGAACACAGTTTGTGCTTACAATCTAATGCTCAAATTGAACTATCTATCCTCTGGATCTGAATTTTTTGCCTGTTTACAGAGGTACATGTATTTTTTGTTTCCACTGAGTGTTTCCCTTTTTTAGTTTGTTTCATTCAGTCTCCTTCCCTGAATGTGAACTCAAGTTTTAGAAAGAAGATGCTCAATGGTTTTACAGGACTAAATGGAAAACTATGAATCATATTGTTATTTTGGTTTAGATTTGCACCCACAGAGATCATTGCTTATATCTTGCAGAGGTAGTATGTATAAGGCCACAGTTTTTCATTGTTTAAAGATACAAACCTCATCATTGACGCTGCTGTTCTTCCTTGACACAGGATCAGAGTGAAGCCAAAGCTTGGAGTCAGTACGTAGTCCCACCTGTGGTAAAGAAACGCAACATGCCCCTTTATTTAACAGACACGAGAATCAACACAACATAAATTGGAAATAGAATCAAGATCAAGTACATATTCGTACTAAATGTGTACATAATTGCTTTAGGTAAGGTTTAAGCAAAAATATTTAAGTTTGAAAACCCTAACCTGACCTTCAAACATAGGTGAATCACTGTCTTACTAAAATAGTGCAGTAATGGTGAAACTTTTATTTTAAACTTGTGTTCATTAAGTGTCTTTAAAACCAGTTGGTCAGCACAAGTTGATAGAAGAAGAACAAAGAAACCAACCTGTCCAACCTCCAGCACTGAGTGAACATTATCCAGGTCCACCGTGAACTGATTGTTCTGCATGTCAAACACCATCCTGGAGCTGCCGATGTAGTCAAAGGTTTCCTGGAATCCAAGAACCAAAAGAAAAAAGTCATGAGTGATGCAAACAGAATTATTGATGGACTGGGGCATAAAATGGTGTGGAAACCACTGACCCCCTGAAAGAAGGTGTAGAGGATGGTGCGGTTAGGTGGGGCCTCCTGCGTGGCGTTTCGCAGAGCATGAGCGGCTGCGAGCAGAGAGACGAATCCAGAGACGCTGCTATCTGCTCCTGGAGCAATGTCGAAGAAAAAGGATCTGCTGTCCAACTGAGGAGACAAAGGAGAAATAATTTAAACATTTCTTATATCCTGTGATTTATATTGCTTTAAGTTTTCAGCCTTTTTTAATAACCCATCTATAATTTGTAGTTTTTACTTTCAGGGTGAAGCAATGTGGCTGCATGTTTGAGTGAAAGGTGCTTTGTCAGTATAGAAATCACAGATTGAACAATAGGGGTTAGAAACAGAATCATCCAACAACACAAAGTGAGTGAATTCTCAAATGTTTAAAATTTGATGATATCCAATCAGGAATCAAAGCAGGAGAATACTGCCAGTAACAGACTGGGTACTATGAATGTTGTCATAACCACTGCTGTGAGTTATCTTTGAATTAATTTTTTTTTTTTTTTACTTCAGAGATGAAGATGGTTATCTGTAACTCACCCTTGCTGCTGCTATGACCACACTCTCCCACATCTTGTGACCCTTGACTGAGTTGTTGAAGGGTCTGGTGGAGGCCCAAACATTATAGTCTCCCAATGGGTCACAAACCATCTCTAACAGAAGACAAAGGACATAGAAAGAATTAATTCAAAACCAAAAAATGGTTATCTCATGGTGTAAAAAAAAATAACAGAAGAAAACTGATTTTCTAAAAGAAGAACACAAAGAGAAGGGCATCAGGTGAACATGTTTGAGTTGAGATCTCTTCATGTTGTGTAAATACCTGGACTGATGCTGAAGTTGATGTCATTTCTCCTCATGCAGGTGGCCGTGTCGGTGACAGCAGACATGTGAGAGTAGAGCTGCATGGCACACAGCGGGTACTGTGGAGTGCTGCCGTTCACCGCACGGTTATGATCCATGTAGCACTGCAAACAAGAGAAACAGACACATTTACCCATTTATAAAACCACAAACCATAACATTCCTGGCAAACTCAGGTAGTTTTGAACCCACAGAACAGGTTAGATCAAACAAAAATGGGTTGGGAGCTTTGCTTGGGGGCATAAAGGAAAGTTTTGGGCATAGAGATTCTCTTCTCTGACATTGTCAAACCTGAAACGTCTGCTTTTAGTCAAAACTAAAACCCTCATCTGCCTTCCTATCTTAGAGAAGAGAGCAAACTACACTAAACAGATGAAGTAAAGAATACAGCCTCTGGAATAGGTCATTAAATTCTTCAGGAAACGCAAACAGTCACCATAAAAAGAAAACACAAAGCAATGTAACTGAGAGGATCTGGAGCAAGAGTTACAGGTCATGTTGACTTGAGTGGCTCAGCACTTTTTCCTCCTGTGTAAACCCCCCCCCCCGCCCTCAGGAGTAAAACACTGGGCTTACTCCAACTACATCAAAAGGAGATTGTATTCAAGATGCAATATGATCCGTCCGTTGTGTCCCACATACTAGTGGAAGAGCAGGTAATGATTTGCTGCTCCTTCTGACAAATGACATAATGTGCCCCAACATGTTGGCTTTAGAAGGAAGACGCTGCAGAAACAGAAGCTTCCTTGGCATCATTTCTTGTCCCAACCGCTGCTGAGACAAGCTCAGATCCCATTTTGTTGACAATGCACTGTTTCAACACCAGTTGTAACATCAAGACAATGCATAACCACAAAGCTGTAAAGTGATATCGCCGATAGAAAGATGTGAAACACTACCTGTCGTATGACCTGAGTGTCATTGTCGTCTTTCAAGGAAAATATGGGAAAGTCAAACTCCTCATATGCCAGTCCATTTCCTTCAGGGTTCCACACGGTAACGTTACAGTGGGCCAGAGCTGGATCATAGTTCTCTGAATACACACCTGATTGAAACAAATAATAAAATACATGTTAGACTCTATGATTTCTGAACACAGACTGTAAAAACAACTGGATCCACCACAGGTTGTAATTATTAGAGAGGCATCAACCACAATCAATTTCTGAAAGTCTTGTAACGCTGAGGGACAAGTTTCAGCAGGCTCACAGCCACCCACCTGAGTTTTCATTGGGACAGGTGGTGTGTGGTGAGAAGGCCTGTGGCGGGTTTGTGTTTGGTGCAACAACAGCGACACCGGCCACCCGACTGGAGCCGTTTTTCAGCTTCATCATGACGGACCTGACAGGCAGACAGTCGGCACGGGGCAGGGAAACGATACAGGTACAAACACAGGTCAGATGTGGGTTATGCATGTGGCTTAAGTTTCTTCCCTCAGGGTTAGAAACAGACTAAATTTGCAGAATTAGCTTCACACTTAGGAAGGATTAGGTTTTAGTGCTGTGATTTTACTACATAACTCCCCCATCTCCTTTTTTAGCAGAAAAACATCCTGAGTGAAGAATTTTGAAGACTTACTGAACAAACAAGGTTTATTCCTGCCATTATTAAGTTCAACACAAAGTTATGAAAATTATGAAGCATGCAAAAACATTTCTCATAAAAGAATCTAATAGAGGACAAACAGAGATGATTAAAAGCTTCATATAACTATTTACAAATGTCCCAGCCTCTTTTTACAAGATGTAGATGCCAACTGTACCTGGTGAAAAGTGGATACTCCAAGATAACGAGATAAGGAGGAGTGTGGCCAGACTTCAGGACCCAGTCCAGGTTCTCCTCTGACTCGAGCACATGGAGCACACCCACATTACCTGACAAAGAAGCTGAAGTACAATAGAGACGTCAAATTATCATCAACTATGCAATAAATAGAATTGGTGCATATAAACATCCCCAATGTCAGTATCAATGTTTTTTTACTAGGCCTCTGCTTCAACACAGGGTGGTTTTAGGACTTGATTCAGAGGTCTGGACTGAGAAGCAGCCACGGTTTGTGTTGCATGACAACATTTTCAGATGTTAATAATAAAAGTTGTGCATTTATTTGTAACTAGGGAGGCACTGATCCAAGCTTTTAGGTCCAGATTCAGATACTGATGCCCTGTCTTTGGTACAGGCTGTTACCAACCTCCTTATAGGTATGGGACAGAGAAGGATGTTTTGACTTTGGAGGTTTTTATTACTGCACTTGAATAGATGAACCATGTCGTTCGGCCCTTTGGCACCGAAATCTGGATCTAGCTTTAGAGTATGTATTGGAAAGAAACAATGACCACAATCAATGCTGTAATCTTCCTTAGGAATTAATTGTGAGCGGTATAAAAGAAGTTATTTGCTTTAAAAAATAATAACCTTCCAAAGATAACACCCCCAAGAGCAACTTTTTCCTTCAATTTTCTACCAAATCCAGAGCAAGTAAATACACCTGGGAGCAAAATAAACACAGATTGTGCATTTTCAGATGTGTAAAGCAAGAGTTTAACCTTTCATTGGGTTTCCAGAAAGTTTTCCTGAAAGTAACAACAATACATCATCATCATGTCCTACTGCTTTACTTACACTGGCATCCTATTTGATGTGTTGCATTGAGCAGTCGCACACAAGGGACAGTGTAGTTAAGATGCACATAAATCTTCTTCTCTACTGAATTGCAGCTGACGCCTGCAAAGAGACAAAATCACAAAAAGCAACATAACTCAAAATGCAAACTTTAAAACTGAGACGGGCGTCCCACACAATGTCAATCATAAATTAGAGTATATAACAACAGTGTTGCTTTTACTTTCAACAGTGTGACATTTGCCTTGTGACCATATGAATTCATTTGCATGTGTGAGCAAGTGCAACAAGTGAAGTTCAACAAATCCAAACAGAGATTCTCTACAGACAGGCTTGATTTTACTGAAGAGGTGAAATAAATTCAAAATCATTCAAAATATTGGGGGGTTTTTTGGTATGAAGTTGTTATTAAGTTTCTCCAGTATTTGTGGAGGCTGATTAGCTGAAAGTAAAATGAAACGGTGATGCAGTTATTGTTTTGGTTTTTTACAGTTTGTGACTTCCATAGGAGTATTTTCCTGTTTGACTAAAACCAAAATTTCACCAAGCTCATCAGCTCATCAAAATATATATGTTTACATACTGAGCAGATTTAAGATCATGGTATTGTTGGTGCAGCCCTCTCATGTGGCCCCTTGTAAAGACTAATTGTCCACCTGCTGCTTTTGGTATGTGTGTGGATTTCCTCTCCGCTACTTCACACAGTAAACATGGTTATCTGGTGTGAAACTGGTGAAATCGCAGAGTTTTGACGCATGAAGGCGCTGTTTTAATTTGTCATCTGTAAGCCGGGTGGTTTCCCTTCTTCCTCGCAAGTTGAATTGTGCCAAGAGAAACTAAAATTCAATCCCAGAATCCCAGGAGGTAAAGCTCTATATGCAGTTTAGTGTGGTGATCTTGAGTGTTTTAATCCCTGGAGCTGTGGGCGGACACAGATGAGGAATCACGCGCAGTCACGCTGATGCTGACAAGTCAAGAGGGCAGAACAAATCTGAGTTACTGAGAGGAAAGTCTCAAGAAAGACGGAGTTTATAAACTAGCTACGATTACGCGTATGGACTTATATTTGTCGGTGCAGCTCTACAGCTGCTGCTCTGCCTCCATTCATTGTGAAACTTCATTTTTAACACCAGTAACTGAAAGTATAAGCAGCTAGCAGAGATTAGCCTAGCATTCGGTTAGCTCCGAGCACAAAGAAACCGATAATAAGCTCAAAACCCGGAACAAAAACACAGCCCGACAGTTAATAAAGACGTTTACATGAAAGTTCAACTCTGAAACAATCCAACTTACCAATGGAAAACCAACAAACTATCAAATTAATAATCCATTTGTTCGACAGCAGATCCATCTTCCTGGTTTGAAAAGCAGGAAAACACAACAGTGGGTGTTGACGTAGAAAACGTCCGGGTTCTGTTCTTTGGTTCCGCTTCCCTGTGCGGAGGCGGACTCAGTCAAAATGGCAACTCTGGGTCTGAATCTGGATTTATTACACAGTTTATCTCAACTTGGGTGACCAAACGTCTTCACACGGACATGTCCTCCTTTTTTGCCCTAAAATTATGTCTAGGGAGATTTTATAAAATCCCCTCAAATATCCGGGTTTTTCTCAGATTGTCCTACAGACCATTGATAATTGTAACAAATCACTGCACTGGACTACTGGCATTATTCTGATGCCCCACCCTCAGAGTCAAAATTATGAGGGGAAAAAAACCCCCAAAAATTTGAGATGAAACACTAAATTTGTGATCACATTGTCAAGGTTGTGAGAAAAAAAAGTCAAAATTTTTAGTTTAAGTCAGTTTTACAAAAAAGAGGTCAAACAATTTGAGATAAAGTCAAAATTATAAGAAAAAAGTTGAAATTTTGAATTGGTAGAGTCAATATTTTGAGATTTTTAAGTCAAAAATTTGAGATGTAAAGGAGAAATTTGATTTTTACTTTGGAATTTTGACTTCTTCTAGGCAAAAAAATATCTTTGCAGTCAGCATTTTTTTTTAGATATTGTTTCAACTAGAGTAAGTCTTTCCGTACGTTTTTTTTTGTTTACATTGTAGAAAATTTTTACTCTAACAGAAAAGGAGTGCTTTAGATAAATGTGAGTTATGTGTTATAAAGCTACTTTGTAATCTTGAGTATCTTTGGTATTGTTGAAGTATCTATATGAACCCGAATAGGGGGTCCTCTTTTTGGGTTTCTAGAATACGGTCACCCTATCTTAACAGAAGGAATATTTTTGATTTCTGCATGTACAAATTTATCCCAGTAGATTCGTACGTCAGAACATTTTAACATAATCACAAGTCTAAAATTTACTTGACGTTAGTTGAAAGAGGACTTTCAAACCCTTTTTTAGTGCGAAAGTCCTTAGTTTGTTGATGCACTCTTGATGACTCAAACCTATCATCTGGATATTCATATATATATTCATATGTCTTTAGCTCAATATTATATTATATTAAATGAACCATAGGAACAAGGAGAGACAATTTCTGTGCAGACTATAAGGGCTGCAGTTGTGTATGTGTAGTAAGTGTCAACATGGCTATTTTCACAACTCCCACAGTTAACTGAAAGATAAGTCTGCCAGTTGGAGCAGGACAGGACTTTCACAACCAGAAAGCACTTCTTAGACATCTACCAAAGTCAGTCAAGAGTAAAAGGTGCTACTTTGTCCAAAGGCAGGGAAAATGAAAAGCTCCTCATTGTACCTTCTGACTTTTTTATCCGTTATCAATCCTTTCACACAAAGCTGTGCCCACATGGCAATAAATCAGACAGACTCTGTACTTTGACTGATAAACAGGATCTTTATTGAGTTTTTCACCCGGATACATCAAGCAACACTGCTCAAGTTGAAATTTTAATCATACAAGTAAGAAAAGAAACACCAGTGAGGTTTACAGCTCTGCTAAAGCTACAGGACAGAGATGACGCAGCACAAGTAAAAGCCCACATCAGGATAGGAGATGCATGAAATTAGATAGAAGTAATTCAGAGATTTGACATCATTGTGAGCAAGCATACTATGGTATATCTCTCTTCTGTTGTTTCTCATTTCAATAATTGTTATTTCTATAGGGTAAAGGTGGATGTGTTTGAATAGTTTTCTTCCTTTTTCTTCTTAACGGAACTGGAGAGGACTCACACGCAGGCCGATGACGTCCTTACCGATCTCTGTCACCTGAAGACAGAAGAACAAATTTAAAGTTAGAGGTCACAGGAGATAGAGTAACTTATTCATAGCTTTTGGTTTGCATTTTCCCTGTCTAATGGGAGAAATTTGAGATATAGAAATCTGCACAAACCACAAAGAGGAGACAGATTAAACAGTGTTGTTGTTCTTAATGCACCTCTTTACAAAGTTAAAATCGATGTCTGCTGCTTTTAAGAGCTCTCTGATGTGCACTTATCTTTACCAAGTCTCAAACCTACCTGTGAGACCCTGCAGATTTGGCCTTTGTATGTAGGACAGTAGCAGGCTCCAGAGAGAGGACACTTCTCTACAGGACGTCCACGGTACAGTGGAACAAAAGAGGCAGCGCACAGGTCAAATGGATTGTGGGGATCGTAGTTCAACTGGTGGGCATCTGTCAGGGTCTTCTCACAGGCTGCCAAAATCTTACGAGTCTGAAACGTAATAAAAGATTTGACGTGATTAGGACATAAGTGACAAATATCATGGAAAAGAAATAAAACTGCTGCTTCTTCACACTGCCCACCTGTTGTGCAACATCTGGCTTTGGCCCCAGCTCAAGCAGGCGTCGTGCAAAGTTAGCAGCGGTCTTGAAGTTACGCAGCTTGAAGAAGAGATTCAGAGCTGTACGCAACACCAGCACCATGTGGACCGGCTGGAGATTACAGTGGGTGAAGTAAGCAGCCATCTGTAATAAATAAAACATATACATGGGAAAATAAGTTTTTGGAAAGAAACAAAATAAGGAAAAAAATGATTATTTTGTACATTTGTTGCAACAGATATTTACCTCACACAGCCTCTTCTGCTGGTCCAAAGTTTCTTTAGGCAACTTCTTCCTCTCTGTCTCCATGGTCAGACCCACTATGTACTCTTTGCAAATTGTAATAAGCTGCTGAGCCTGAAAACACATAGATCACAGCCACTCAGGACAAGTCTTAAATACCCAGAGAAACCCAAAACTGCATTTAGTTTGGAGGACAATAATTTGTGGTGCATGTGGAGTTTAACTGATTGCAAATCACAGTGTGTTTTGTCCTGACCTCTGCAATTTCCTGCTTGTTATCAACCACCAGCAGAGGCACAGACAAGAGGATGGCTCTAAAGCGCTCCACAGCTTCCTCAAAGCGCCCGGCTGTGGTCAGCTGGTAGCACTGCTGCAGGCGAGCGATGAGGTCAGACAGGCGCAAGCCCACAGCTGGCAGTCCTTGCTTTGCACCACAGTCCTGAAAAAACAATATTTGTGCATTTTCAAATTTACTGTGAGAAAAAAAGGAGGAGCAGATGTAGGAAAAGAGTAAACAAAAGAGTAAATCAACAGCCGTACCTTCCAGTTCCTCTGAGGATGGCCACGCAGACACGGCAGGGAAGGCAGCCCCAGGTAACAGGTACGGCCTCTGGACAGAGTCTGCATGAACAGAGACTTGTAGGGGCCAAAGTTAACAACTCCCACCTGGTCATGGAGCAGCTGTAGAGCAGAAAAAGAACATATCACGTCAGCTGAAATTAATTTAATAAGAATTTTAACAGTCATCCGCTGTAAAACTACATATTACAGTTGTATGAATCCTTTATTAAGATGTTAACAGCACATACTCTCATAGCAGTTTCAAAAGAGCCAGCCAGGATGTGATCCACCGGCAGCTGGGAGTTGTTGCACCACATCTGCGTGGGACTCATGCCCTTAGTGGGAGGAACAAAGAAGCCGTCTTCTGCTGCTCCACTTGCAGCGGGAATGTCCTGATGGTTGAGAAGGGGACAGATTAATCATTTTACCATCACATCTTAAAAGAATGATCAGCAGCAGAATGTTTGACTACCACTACAATCTTTGAAAAAATTAGTTTCAAACTTTCTGTATGCAAGTATGAGAACTTGTGACAGATTTTGGCTTTGATTTTGCCCCTCTCACCAGCTCTGGAGGAAGGTCCAGGTCTTCTTCCACCTCCCAGCCTCCTCCTTCCTCTTTACCAACTCCTTCATCCCCTAATCCTTCCTGAGCATCCATGAAACCATCTGAAAAACAGACAAAGTTGAATTCAAATCCATACAATACTGAAAGTCTGCTTTTGTGACTCAATATGCTCACTGCAAGCTCAAGTCCTTCATTTTGATTCTGGTTTTACCTTCATCCAGCTGGAGCTCAGCATCGTCACCCCATCCCTCTCCTCCTGGGGCCTCCATGTCCAGGTCTGCAGCCATCTGACCAGCCTTACCTGTAACATAAAAACAACACTCCTTTAAACAAAGTCAGGAGCAACGCGTTTCCACAAACCATAGAAGATACTTTGTTTAATTTTATTCAAAACATTTTTCACTGGTTTACATAAGCAGTACTGTGAAGAGATCAATGGGTCTTTATTGAAACACTCTGTGCATTTATGTGCTCTAATTATATTATGTCCTATGTATGTGTTTGTTTGTGTCTGCAGACTGATGACTCACCCTTTGCTGCAATTGCTCCCTCAAAGAAGCCCTTTGACACGGTGAGCAGAGGCCAGTTAGTGTCCAGAGGGTTGATGGGTGGAGGCGGCTGCAGGAGCTGCGCATTTGGATCAACCTCAGGCACCTATAAGACCAAAATCCAGCTTTATTTACATCAAGACTAACCTTTTATTTGCTGTTCAACAATTCAGTATTTAAATATCTGTAAATTGAGGGACTGTTTTCCAACACACCGTCTCCTTTTCAGGGTCAAAAGTCTCCTTGAGTGCCTCAGCCTCTTCACTCAGTCCATGAGTGGCTGCAGTCAGGTAAGCCAGAGACTCTGAAAGCATCGACAGTTGTGAATAATAGTGTTTTCTTTCAGTGCTAATTCTTCCAAAAGAAAATTTCTTTTACATGAAAATTTCAGGAAAGTTTTTTTTTCAAGAGAAAGTGACATCTAAACTCACTCTGTCCACAGTTCTTCAGGATGCGAACCCTTTCACTAACATCTCCCAGGTAGAGAGCTGCCTGGTAGTGACCGCTCATGTCCTTCCTGATCTCGGCTACAGACGAGGAATAAACAAGTATATGTAAAAGATCTCCGACATGAGATACTGAAACCAAAAATGCAGGTTTGGTAAAATTTGAACTTAGTCTCCATCTCATACCAATTTTCATCATCTTGCGCAGTTTGGCCAGGTTGCCAGTGATGAGGTAAAGGAAGGTGAGTTTGTCAAAGTTCTTGGTTCGCTGGTAGCACATTTCCACAACCTGGTGATGTCCCTGCAGCAGCGCAGCCTCACCCAAACGCTCCCAGCAGCTTCGCTCATCAAGGGCTTTAGCTGCTTCCAGGGCCACCTGAAAGTACAGACAGAAATGTTAAGAAAGTGACCCTGAAAGCAAAGAAGAATCTGAAGTAGAGTCCATTATGTGAAGAAAAGTGCACATCCGAAATTAGAAACTTCTTCCTGTTGGAACAGTTTGTCTAACAGCATTAACTCACCTCAATGTTTCCACACTCCAGAGCCAGACTGAAGCGAGTCTTCTCGTCTTTGACAAAGTGCAGAGCCACCTCAGGGTAGCCCTTCTTCTGTAGGTAGGCGATGATCGACTGGCCCACCAGCTTAGCATTACGCACCATGTGGAGCACCTGGAGGAAAAAAAACAAAAGAGGGTAAAAAAAAATAACCAGACATTTTGGCTAAACACTCTTCAATAGAATCTGAAATCAGAAATTAAAAAAAATTCTTATGATTCATTTAGAAGGAGGTAAAATGAAATCATATCAGTGATGAAAAACACAGAGATCACCACAGACTCACCTCATCATATTTGCGGTTCACCAGGGCCAGTTTGAAGCGGTACTCAGTGGGGTCGATGGTGAGGACTCGGGGCCTACACTCCCTGTCCAGGCAGTAAACACTGTTTCCTCTCACACGGGTCACGTAGATGGGCAGGTCCAGGGTCCTAATGATGCCATGATCACTACAGAACAGACATGAAAACAACTAGTAAGATGTTGCAGAGGACACAACCAGTCATGTCTTTTTGTATTGTTGCATTGACTGAACACAGTGTTCCTTGGCAGCACCTACCCAGAAGTGAGAGCATATTTGATGTGGTTGGAGGTGGTGTAGATGAAGACTCCACTCTCATCCCAGGCTCCACTCTTCACTCTGATGTTCTCATGAATGTTGCAGAGACTCTCGAGCTTACGGTTGCAGATCATGATGGCTGAGGGGTAAAAAACAGAACAAAAAGCATCATCCTCTGTGTTTCTGGACATCACCAAGGATAGATGAAATGTGTGCATAACATTCTGCATCTAAGGTTGCCAGATCATTTTTCTGCAGCAGTTTTTCAGCAGGGATAAGCATCAATGAAATCGAATCAGTGTCTGATGTCGCCCGAACATGACAGATGTCCAAGAGAGCCTCAGCTCAGACAGCACAAACAGGATGTCATAGCTCTATGGTGAGTGTTTTTGATTGTATTTATGGATATTTATCTGATCAACCCACCGTGTTTAGCCAGCAGGGCCACGTGGCTGGTGTCAGAACTCCACACCACGTACTTCACCTTGGCAATCTTGACAGTTGCCAGAGAGCGTTTCTGCTGCACATCAAACAATGTGACACCATCAGCATCACGAAGCAGCAGAGAGCCTGTGCCGGCGTAGAATATCTCCTCACAGCTCGGCACCTGGACCTTCTTCACAATTTCATTCTTCAGGTTCTTGATCAGAAGCTACAGGAAGGGGCGAGAGACTTCGTTAGAAAAACTGGTTTTAGGTTTAACTTCTTATAGAATGGAAAAAATGATTGACTTTTTCTTTGAGTTAAAAAAGAAAACAAGAGATAAAAATCAAAATAAAGACAAAATTGGCCCATATTACTAGATCCACTTTAAGATTAAATCTTTCAACATATTATTCTAATTTTTTTAACAAATGCCAAGTATCCCTAGACCGGCATTAGGACTTACTGAGTGCATCCTGTCCAGGACAGCAAACCTGTTCCTGGCCACCCAGACTGCAGTTAGACCAGAGGACCTCTTCCCCTCTGGTGCTGAAAGAGCAATAAAATAATAATTACACGAAATCACTACAACATCGTGGTAAGAAAGTTTTGGACAAACAGAATAACTTCAGTGGGGAGTGTTTTTACCATCAGGGTTCTGAGAGTCACTTTCTTTGGGAATAGAGTACAGGTCATAGGTGCTGTTCTCCAGGTTGGTCGCCCTCTGCAGGAGGAAAATGATATTACATGAAATACACTGCACGAAAGAAATCCTTTTTAATGACTGTGCCCACTGGTGAGGATCCTTACAGTGCAGAGCAGGACAGCATTCTCTGCAGGGTTGTATGACATGCTGAACACCGGGAACTTGGACCCACTAGAACGAGACAATTCATAAGCAGTAGCACGTTACACTCAGAGGCAATAAATAAGTTTAAGAAACAAAAATACAAGATTTAGTTTGGGTCCACCTACCTACGAAGCTGCATGACAGCAGTATCTTTGCTGCTGTTAAAGTCCAGCTGGCGGAGGAAGCGGTCCTTGACGTAGTACAGCATGTTGCCGTGCACAGCGTATGCTGGACGCTCACGTTCCAGCTTGAACACGATCATACCGCTGTCGTGACCTAGAAGACACCCATGTCATCTTTCAGTTTAACAGTCATTCTTACAGTAGTACACCCCCTACTTTAAAATGTGCACATCCCCCTTAAAGAACTAAATCAATATCTTCAAGACTAAGATGAATATCTGTTAAACTTTGTTGAGTGTTTGAATGTGGATTTGTGTCACTACCCACCAGCAGCAAACAGGTTCAGATTTGGGTGGGCCCCCAGCACCCAGAAGCGGTCGTGGTCTCGGCGGAAGGTCTGCACTCCAGTCCTCTTGGACATGTCCCACACTCGGATGCTCTTGTCCTCAGAGTTAGACAGAATGAGCTCCTGGCGTGGGTGGAAAACGGCGCAGGACACGTTGTTGTAGTGACCGCGGCACGTGTCCAGCTCCCAAGCCTTGGATTCTGGAGGAGATGACACATCAATCAACGGGAGGCTTTTCCTCTGATCTAATAGCTGTAACGAATATTAATCAGTGTGACACTCACCGTTCATTCTCCAGATCTTGACCTGCCTGTCGTCCGCTCCAGACACGATGAGGGGCATGCTGGGATGGAAGGCAGCCCAGTTGACTCCACGATCATGACCCTGGGCACGAAAAACATTCAGTCACATCAAACCAAATTTCAACAACTGTGCCGTACGGAGGCAAGGAACAGCAGGTTTTCTGAATAGTAAAAAATGATCCTCTCTCTTTGATGTTGTGAAAAACAGCGTTGGACAGCAATGTAAATGAGTCTTTAATTTCCAGGAGACTTTTCCTCCAGAATTATAAATCAAATTGTGTTTGAAGTGACAGTACCTCTTTCTGTCTCTATTTTCCAATAACACACCACTCTTACTGATGTTCAAACCCAACCCAGGTGAGTAATATTATTTCCTTATTTCCTCATGTTCTGACCTCAGGACATACTAAGTTTGTATTTTCCATGAAATCAAGAGAAACTTGGAAGTCGGTGACGATTCGGAAAATCCTTTGACAATGCAGAGCTTGTTTTCTCTTTGGCCTTTTAGTGGAAGGGTACACACCGTTCTGTCCTCAACAGTGTAGCATTTTTTATCACTCTGAGTGTGAATGAAAGGATTTCAGGATTATTGCAGCTTGAGGCAAAATAACATGGGGAAAATGTATTTTTAAAGGGCATAACATCCACCCTTAGAACAACTGGAACGAAATTAACTTTGAAAGATAAAAGACTTTAGGTCATTCAGAAAAACTGCTGTCACACATGCCTAAAATTTAAGGGTGATGAACTCCAACAAAAGCTAAATAAATTGAATTTTAATTTTTATTTAACTGCTCACCTCAAGGACGTGCTTGACAACAGCATCTGAAACGCCGAACAAGTCGACCCCAGAGATGCCGCGCACCTCAGTCTCCACAGCACCAGGAGACAGATTCTTCTTCCTCAAACCTGGAACCAACATTCAAGGCAATGCGTGCATGGAAGGAGCAATATTTATGTTACACAGGGAACAACCAAAGTTCAAGAGAGGAAAAAGTCACCAATTATCAAACAAATCAAATATGAAGCAGACCAGAAGAGAGGGAGATGATGGCATTTACAAGATGGGAGAACTGTTGGACCACTGAACACACACACAGAGTGGAAACACACAAACACAACATCTGCTCTCTCATTCCTCCACCAGCTTGAGTCTGGAAACAATCATGGCAGTAAAAGCAGTGCTGATTGGGTTAATAAATCACTGGTATATAGATGAATTACTCAGGATTTGATTGGAGAGTGAGGAAAGATGATGATTACCTCCCAGACTCAAATAAATCAGGAGAGAGAAAATGACTGAGAAAACACAGCTTGTGTTCATGATTCCTGCCCTTAAAATCAATGTGGCGAACAGATAGTTCAACAGCAGGGAGGGGGGGTAATTACAGGGGTGGCACTAGGAACCCATGTGCAGGTGTGGATGTTTCCAGGTAGAGCATGGGATAAGGAGGACAAGGGAGCGTGTGGACTTGGCAGATGGGGATGGAGTGGGTGGTGGTTGGCGTTGTCAAGACGTGCTCTGATGGGGCGTTGGATGAAAGGAAAACGAAGGGTTTTATTTTGTTTGTTTTAGAGGCTCATGCATATTTCTGCACACCTTTGAGTTACATGCAGAGTTAAAAAGAATCTGAAATGACAGCTTAAGCTGGTAACAAGAACTAAAAATGTAAAAAAGACATCATGTATGGTTCCTGTTATATTTTGAGTAAAAGAGCCAGCTGTGCAATTGTCATGCCAAGGGGAGTATGAAGTGTTTTCAGTATTGAAAAAAGTTATTATGTAGAGTCTCAAACCAGTTAGTAGGAATGGTGTTCATCCATGACAGAATTTAGACAAGCAAAAAAGGCTAACATCAGTTGTGGGTAGTGATATACTTCAAAATAAGAGTGCAAAGGAGCCTGTCTCTGCTAAATAGATGCAGTGCAAGTAGTGAGGTGAGTAAATTTGAACAATTCTAATTGACCTTTCTGTGTAAAAGCTCTGAGTGCATATCAGGAATAATGGATGATGGCAGAACATGTGGAAGCACATGAATTCTTAGGGAGAAAGGAGAGAGTTAAAGATCATTATTACATGCATGTTGATGTGTAAGAAAGCTCCAGTACACATGAGCAACCTGTTGGTTAGTTGAGGAAAGGGGTAGGTAACACAAAGCAAGAAACCACATTAACAAACGGAGTTTAGAAGCATGCAAAGGCACAGAAACACCTCTTCAACTTCCTAACCCTGTGTTTTCAATGACCTCTTTCCTTCATCAAATGTATTTATGGTATGACATTTTTTAGTTATAATGCCATACCATGAAACATTTTCAAAACATCCCTTTCCTGTCTGTTCTAAAAGAAGAGATGTTTCTGAGAACAGCCCACAGAGATTTTGTCCTGTACAAGTTGTAGATGAAGAAGAGGCGATTCAGGAATCAACAATTATTTATCCTGTTTCGGCTTCTTCCTCCTCTATCAAACCACTCTGCCCTCCCACCCTTTCCTGAACCCAGCCCACTGTCCTCTAGTTCTTCATGTCCCAAGCTCTCACCAGAAATATCCCACACTCGCACGGTCTGATCCAGACTGGCTGACACCACCAGGTCCTCAGAGGGGTGGAACTGAGCGCACATCACGTAGTGGTTGTGGCCGGTAAGCACACTGTGGGTTGAAAGGAAGAAATTAAGAAATGTATGTGATATCTCGGAGCTGCGTGTTTGATTTGGGACATGAAGAGATATGAGTTCCAGAAAACTCAAAGTTTCCTGTTCTTAATCTTTTACAATTTTCACAACATGTAAAATCTTTCAGTGAGTCCTACCAGACACAAGTCCTTGACTGCCAGTTCCAGATGCGAATAGTCTGGTCATCAGAAGCACTCAGAATCCAGGGATACTCCTACAGAGTCAGATTGGTTAAACTCATTCAACATAGTAAAGGGTCTGATGCGATTTGCAGGAAACTGATTATATATGACAGAAAGACTTACATGATGGAAGAAGGTGGTTCTGATGTAGTCAAGATGACCAAGGAGAGTGAAGAGGCAACGTCTCAGCTTGTAGTTCCAAACCTGGACAAAAGATACAAATTTGTATGCCATGTATGCAAAACTAACAATGAAATAGAACTGGTTAATAATAGGTTTGAGTGATACAAGGGATAGGTACCAGAGTAGTCACTTTTAAAGGTACCAACCAAATTCCATCAGTGGCACCAAGTATCAAATCACGTAAAATCAAACTTAAATGCATCCTTGTGATTGTGAGACAGTGGAAGATAATTTTACATGCCGTAAATAGGTATGGTAGAGCTGGATTTAGATTGGGCATCATTAAGAAAATCCCTGTGTAGTTAAGTTGTAGTGGCCAAGGGTTTTCATGTTGAACAAATTTGTAAAAAAAACTGCAATGTAGGTATGCAATAATGTACATCCTTTGTTGGGTAGCAGGTACCTAATTTATGTTTTAGCTGCAACTTTGTAAAGGGAAATAGCTGTGTTTTATTTGATGCGCTAATACCATATTTTTACTGTGTGTGTGTCCTGTCAATACCCATTTTGCTTTAACAATTAGACAGGAAACATGGGGATGCAAAAGCAGACTCACCTTGATCTTGTAATCATCTCCTCCTGACACAAACAGAGGCTGCTGTTTGTGGAAATCAATCCCTCTGACGGGGCCTGTGAGGAAAGACACATCAGCATCATCGCACGCCTGTCAGGAATACCGTGCATATTAGACAGTCATTTAAAAAAAACTAATAAAAGCAGCACTGCTGTTTTACCATCATGCTCGTCAAACTTGTCAATGAGTGTGCACATCCGATAGTCCCACAGCTGGATAACTCCGTTGTGCAAACTTGCCAGAACCCATGGCCTCTTGGGATGGAAACTTAGGCCTGGAATATGAAATCAGATCATTACCTATCCCATCTTAATATTTCAAAACACGTAATAAGCGTTTAAGATTGTCTTTATCTGTATGAACAATCAAATGGTCGAGTTTATTATAACAGTAACATGTTACACTAATGCCGCTTATGAAACGTAAATGTCTGCTTGGCATGATAAAGCGGAACACGTTCAGGAAAATCCAGTATTATTAGCTTCTTCGACTAATCATAAATAAATAGAGAAAATATGAAGCAGCTGATTCTTCGCTTTCGTTAGCTCCTGCAGCTAACAGCAGCTAGCCTTACCTTTAACACGGGCCGACTTGGTCTCAAATTTTGTCAACATAGTTGCGTGACAATATTTCAAGTTGCAAGTTTTGTAGTTGTGTAAAAGTGAATCCAATCAGAACGGTTAAAACTCTTTGAAAATGTTCCAAACAGGTGAGCTCAGGCGGCCTGATCGCCTTCGCCCATTTAGCTTCTTCTTCTTTTCCTGACACGTAGCTCGTTCTGTCTTCCGGTTTGGAACAATAAAGTTTTGGAGTGAAATTCTGACGCAGAAAGCTCCACGGCGACGGCAGATAGATATTCACTACATAGAGCAGAACTACACATGTTCTATGGCAGCTTTCGCTACATCATAATACTAACTGATCCTTATGAGGTATTTCTATACAATGTTTTCAGCAGACACTGTATTTTCATTTGACATTAACATTATCGTGCACATCATATCAGCTTCTCCTCTCAAGGATTCAAGCAACTTTACAGCCATGCCAACTCACACGTACATGTTATTGGTACGAAATTAGTACCAAGGTCCCGTTTTTAAGCCTAAATATATATACTAAGTACAGGGTAAGACAGTAGCAAAATGGTGAAAACACAACTCAACTCAACTGCATTTATAGAGCACATTAAAAACAGCCACAGCTGAAACAAAAATGGACAAAACACATTAAAATGAAAAAAGAGAAACAGGTTTAAGCGCCCAAGTTATTGTTTCATTGTTCCTAAAAACAAGTTAATAACATTAAAAATAACAACTAAAGCAAAAACAAAAGATAAAACACTCAAACGGAGCAGAGTCTCATGCTGGGTTCAAGGCCAAAGAATAAAAGCGGGTTTTAAGATGAGTTTTAAAAACGAAGTGAGGAGGACTGTCTAATATAAAAAAATATGATATAAAAATATTAAGATTTGTGAGAGAAATTTAAATTTAATATGAAGTAAAAATGTTAAGTAAAATATAAGCATTAAATAGAAACAGAAAATGATAAAAGCTGAAGTCAGTCCAGTTTTTTCCCCTCAATGCTCAAGATTTGTGTTTGTTTGTTAAGTTCTGCCTATTAGTATCAATGATAATAGCAATGTTGATTAGAATATTTAAAAAATAAAATATCTCTGTACTTTAATAATACAGCATCTTTAATGCTAATATCTTGATTTAATTTTTATTCCTCTGCTTCACCATTTGATTTGAGCCTTCAACCTATTCTTATAATTATTATTGTTCTATATATTTAGACTTAAAATATCATCAAGAGCAAAAAGCATCCTAAAGCTATGGTTGCACTAAAAATAATTTTGAAACTCTATTTATTTGAGGGTAAACAGAGTTTTACACCATTTTGAAGTGAACTGAAATGCTCAGGATGGAAAATTTTGACATATGATAAACTACATCAATATCACCATGACTGGAATTTATTTTTGGATGTTATGTGCTGAAGTCTGGGGGAAAAAACTCAGTGTAAATAATGAATTAAAAAAAGAGAACCCAAGGTCTACTTGGGGACAACATTTCTCTCTGGTTGTCATCTGAATTTTTAAATATATGAGAGTTAACAAGTTAACAAATATAATAAATGAGTGGACCTTGAAAGCTCCAATTGTGTTTTTTTTTAATGCTTAATTTTGGAAAAAGAAATGCAAAAGACAACAGAAAAATACAAAGTAAGACTTGCACTTAATTTATTGTCTGAATGTTTAGTTGTACTTTTGGCATGCTACTTTGGTATCAACAGCCCAACTTTGTAACTGAAACACCCTTGATACGCATAAATTTGGCACACATTCAACACTTTATGATCTGTTCCTTCATTCTAAAAATCTAAATCAGGGGCTTTTTACTTAATATTGCATACATATCAGATAAAGCTGTTTCAGTGTTACATTTTACCCTTCATACAATCAATAAAGCATCAGACATGTTGAAGTTGCAGTGCCTGTGCTAGTGCACTCAAACAGTAATGACCACTAGAATTCCACAACAAAGCAAAATGATTGAATCATTTTATTTTATTTCAGATATTTACAAAACAAAATAGTAGTGTAAGTTATCAGGTTGCATTTCTTTAACCGTGCTTTGGGCATGTTTAAATTGGCCTGAGAGTTGAATAGATCTCACCCCTGCTGAGCCCCCCAGCAACAACCACAGGAGTGTCCCCCTCAGCCATGTTACATGTAAATCTGCACTCGTTTCAGTGCATGGCTGACTGAATCCTTTTACAGTAACCTTTTATTACACAGTTATTGATGAGCTGCTGGTCGTGTGAATTCTAGACCTGTCCGTACAGTCACAGCGGTAAATTTTGTCCGTTGGCATTCGCAGCCAGTGAGAAGTGGCTGCTGAAGTAAACAAGCCAAAATGTGTCAACATCAGGCCTTTTTCACCTGCCTTTTCTGGAAAGAACATGATGTACTTTAAATGGAGGGTATAGGATAGATGTGTAAATAGGTGGTAAACAGCTTGTGAATACCTCTGAAATTTCTTTCATAGCAGGGACCCCCATACCAAACAAAACATCACTCTGCACATAAAACACACAGGGAATCACAAGGGAAGCACTTTGCACAGTAACTCTACACTATAATGATCACTGTAACCACAGCAAAGGCATTCAGGAATCATCCTTGCAACCACTTTATATCCATACTGGGGGAACAGAACCAGGGAATGAGTCTTGTTTTATTGCCAAATTAGTTGGCTGTGTCACATGGGGTACAGGGAACTTTTTATAAGGGGTTTAATCTTCATTAGTCTTTTTCATTATTCTTATAAATAATTAACAAATGTACACTCAGTTAGTTCCATTTCTCTTACATTTTATCTCATAATTAGTTCTTAATTCATATCCTCTATAGACTGTACAGAAACTGAGGTGTTAAATTAATGAGGTACCAAAATATCTTCACTAACTTGGTGAAAATATGAGATGAACTACAGTTTAAGAGTTAAAATCTTAAGTGCGTTGATGAATGATATCAAAAGCTTCAGGCCTAAAATAACATCTTAAAAGTCATTTTGCAAAGGCACTGTTTTAACCCGTGAAGTGGTGTCATAGGTTGTAACCATGAGGCCAAACAGTTGCAACTATATGATGAAATGCAACCGTTGTGTTCTGAATAAAGGAATGATGCTAAAATGAACAAGCTAATGGCACCGCTGACAGGCTAACACAGGGACGCAAAAGTGTTCTCAGCTGTGCAGTCAGTGATTTCATACAGAGGAGTTTGTGTTTGAGTGTGAGCTTCCTGTTGGTTTCACTGCCTTCCTCCTGATGTTTCTGCACCCACACACACATTCTGCTTGAGGGAGAGCAGCATCAACAGTCCAATCCATCTCCTGCTTCACATTTCCTTCTCTCTCTGTCATCTCCTCCTTCATTTGTTGGCCAACTGTCTGATGCCCACACAGAGTGACCTTCTGGCTTCAGTGCTCCTGATGGACCACACCACCACCTCATCACATGATGGAGCACTGCTCTGCGGCTCCCGCTACCCCGGGGCCTCCTGGGAGATTGAGGGACTCGATGTCAAAATTGAAGCCAGGGGGCTGCAGGGAGGGTGGAGAAAGAAAGAGAATTCGAGATAAAAATATTAATATACCTGCCAGTGAACGTTGCCAATGAGTTGCATCTTGACATAATAGTCTTTCACCAATGCCTACAATAATGAAGCCAAATCAACAGTTTACAGTACCATGAAGATAACTGTTTATATTGGGTCATGATGTGCATGGAACTATAACTACAAAACTTCTTATTAAAATTAAAATATTTATCTTGTATTTTCACATCTTAATAACTTACGAATTCTGAACAGAAATTTACCCTCCCTTTGAGGCAATATTGTACAGATATAAATATTTGTGATGTACACACAGAATATTTAAGCTTTTATGCTATCGACTGAAAACTCACCGTATCTCCTGCCAGCTCTTTGGGAGGTTGACCAAGGTCTTGCAGCTGTAAAAAAGTATTATGGCAAGAGGTTAGTTTCATTATCATGAGTTTCTTCATTGACTATAAAAGTCATGGAAATGGTTTCAGCAGATTAAGTTTCTAACGTGGAGTGTAAACTCAGTTTTTAGCACTTGAGCTTTGGCTTCATATCAGACACTAAAGGTTGCGGCTTTGTATACTTACAAAATATCCAATAATAAACCAACCACAAGTTAAATGGCCAAATGTTACTGTAATAAGTTCACACAACCACAGCAGAGTTTGAAGCTCATATACATTTTCAATTGTTACAGCAAAACATTGCAAAAGAAACATAAACTGACTGACTAAAGTTCATTTCCATGCATGGCATTTAATCAGTCAAAGAGGCAAAAGTCAAACATAGTTTGTCTACCTTTTGCATCAGGTCCATAATGTTCTCAAAGGAGCTCTCTTTATCCACTGCTCCCTCCTCCTCCTTCTCAAAGTTCTTACAGATTTCCCCCATGATTTTTGACTGCTGTTCATAGCGCTGGAAGTCCTCTGGGCTCAGGTTTGGCTTGTTGGCATCCAGCCACTCCGGGTACTGTGAGTATAAACAATATTTATGACCAAAACTGCTCTGAACCTAGAAGCTATTGTTAGTGCTTCTGGAAAAAACACAAACCTTGGTGGTGATTTCTTTGAGAGACGGATACAACACTTCTTTAGAGAGGAGATTCTGCATGATGGACTGCATGATGGGCAGGATGTTTCCATCGTCACCTCCTTCACTACCTTCTTCTAATCCCAGGCCCTCTAGGGCCTTAACGAGGTCTTCTCCAGCCAATCCTGATGTCTGACAAGAACAATATAAATAATTTCACAACCTATTTCACCCTTCTGAACAGTTTCAGAACAATTCCTAAAACTGTCCTCCACCCACCTGCAGGTTGTCTGCATTTTTGGCCAAACCACGAAGAGTGTCTTTGAGACAAGAGGTGAATTCTTGTTGGGAGGCTGTGTCAGTGCCTGAAAACAGAACATACAGTTAGTATCCAAGCCACAGGACTCAAAGATCAATTACATCAGAAGAATAACTTGTGTACATTAGCCTTACCGACTTTTCCCGCAGCCTCTGACAGCTTGTGGAAGTGCTGGAGTAATTCAGGCTCCTCCTGGGCCAGCTCACTCATGGCCTTCTCCCACTCTTCCTTGGCTTGAGTAGCCATTTCACCCTCAAATAAACTCTCGAAGAGTTTGCAGTCTTCAAGCAGGGCAGGCTACACAAAGGGAAAGAAAACTTAAAGCACCCTCTAAAAAATGTAATACCATGAGATATTGTTGACAAAAGCCTCTTAACACAGTGAAATTCCACAACAGCAGCAGAATTAGTTTGCACCATCACTGCACCTACTCACTCACAGAACCCCAAAACAGCTGGAGCATCTCATGCTCACAAATTCAGACATGTCCTTACACACAGTCAACTATATCTCTGTTACTCCTCAAAGAGGCAGCATCATTTTGCCCCATAGATCTGCAGTAGTGCCTTACAAAATGATAACAGCTCATAATAGATGGGTAACTACCCTGCCTTAAAACTGGGGTTTTAATGATCATTCCCTCAAAGCATTTCCTACAGTTTTAACAAAAGTTGAGGCCTTTCTCTTTAAATACAATAGGCAAACAAAAAGAAAATGTAAAAGACACTACATATTGAGATTAAACAAACCTTCTCTGGACCACCGCTGGCTGAGGAGGAAGCTGCAGCGGGCTCAGGGGCTGGAGGAGGGGCTGATGTTTTGTCAAAATCATCCAAGGCACCTGTGTCACAGTGAAAATCAGAGCTAAATGAGTCTGTAAATTTGAGTTTAGCTGTTAGATGTGTAATGAGGCCTCAAGTAACACTGCTCTGAATTCAATGTCACATTTTCAGTTCAAGTACAATATGGTTTATCAAAGATGATATCATCTGAACATTTTATGAATAAATACAAGGTTTTACAGTTTACATCAGTCTGTTCCTTAGGGTAGGGTGGGGTAGAGTCAAGAAATACAAGAAATACAACAGCAAGACAAGTTAAAGTTTCATGAATGGAATTATAAAGGGGGATATGCTTGTATTTCAGGTTTACACTGACCCTTTGGTAGCTTAGTTGACTTGATTTATAGCTTCCCTCCAATACAAAAACATTCTGTCACTGTGATAATGAAAAAAAAATCTGTTTCTCTTTTGTCTCCTGCTGAAATATTGTGACTTTTTTGAGAAAATCTAAAGAGGAAACTGTTTAGTCTTGCAATTTAAGAATCTCTGCCGAAAAGCAAAAACTAAAAAGTACTCAATGCAATGAGAATACAACAATACAACTACCAGCTGGATCAAAAAGAGATTCTCAAAGGCAAGAATTTCCAAATCCCCTACCAACACCCAATTAAACTATCATAGAGGCAAATGACCAACCAGTTTCTTTTTTTTTTTAATCAGCAGGTATTTTTTAACATGCTCATCTTAAATTCTTGATACTGATGGGAAGGACAGTAAATAAATAATAATGTGACCTAAAAACTTTCTCTGCTTGATAGATGGAAAAGAAATATTCAGTTAGATTGATTGTTGTCTCTCAGTAACCAGCACAGCAATGTTTTACAGCAACAACCAGAGTGGATTCTTCTTTACCTTCTCTTACCTGAAAAAAGTCGAATTTAATACCTTGAAACAGTTTATTCCGACACATATATTCTTTAATAAGGTGTAATGAAGAACACAAATTATTGAGTATCTCACATGCACTAAAATATATTATATGTTATCATTGATAGGTGAATGAGGGGTAAAGGATAGGTTCAAGAAATTCTATAATGCAAATTCTCTGGGGGATAAGCAGCCCTGAAGTCAGATCCCAAAAATCTGCTCTTCATTAGGTTTTATTGAATTGAAGCCAACACGTTCAAAATCCAAGGGCAAAGGGCTCAAATCTGCTGGTTGGATCTGGTTTTACCAAACACAACAAACCACAGAGTCCTCTGTCGCACAGCTTAACGCAGCTGACACTGTACTTGATGAAAGTGGCGCATAAAACCATAAAAACACTGTGGGATAATTAAAGCTTCATGTCAATAACTGGAGCAGGAACAGAAGGTCCCATCAGAGAGAAGAGGCTGTAAAAGGACAGTTCCCCTGCGCCAAATCATCGCTTTTTAACAACGTGTGTCCAATCAAAGAAAAGAGGCTGTTAAAGCTTATTTTTATCCCTTACTGTCCAATAATTCGTCCAGTTCTGCATCGTGTCCAGTGGATGATCCTCCGGGTCCGGACGCCATGATGTTTCCTCTTCGAGTCGCTGAAAACTGACGCGACCGGCTCTTAAAACACGTCGCAAAGGTTATGACGTTAAATCAGCAGGTTTGTTTTGAAATCTGGCGACATTTAGCGGCAAAATTACAAACTACAGAAAAATATTAATGAGAAAAAACCCTGGAAATTAAAATAAAAAACAAAAAAAACAGTCACAGGTTAACACAAATGAGCTGTTGAAGAAATGGGGTATTTTATTTTATTTTATTTTATTTTATTTTATTTTATTTTATTTTGTTTTATTTTCTATGTCTTACTTCCTTGACTTTTTGGTTGTAAGTATATTGTCTGTTTTGGGTTATTTTTTACTTTTATGTTTATTGTTGTAGTGTCTGATTTTAGTTTCTCTGGTTATGTCTTCGTACGTGTTTTCTAGATGTTGTACTGTTTGAAAAATCTTCAATAAAATTGTTGTTGAAAAAAAAAACCCAGTCACTTGGATGTATTTATTTGTAATTTAGAATATAAATAAACATAAAAATAAAGTTATTCATATTTTCACTAAAGAGCTCAAGGACTGCCACTTACCATTCACATTAACAGAAAAGAAAAGCAGAATTACTTTTATTTTATTTATTTTTTATTCAACCTTCATTCTACCAGGAACATTAGCATTGAGATGCTTCGAGCTATTTTACAAGAGAGTCCTGGCCAACACAGCAGCATAAAAAAACTCAAACTGAGAGAAAACTGTTAAAGAAATAACTCAAAGTGGTAGCAGAATTTTACTTTTATTTCTTATTTAGTAATGAAAAAAATCTTGGTCAGACAGCAGGCTTACAATTTGCATCTTTCCAAGAGGTTAAAAAAAAGAGAGATGTATAAGTTAATCAACACTCCTAAAAATATACATAAAATTAGGGCTACGATTATATTCAGGTTTCCCATCTGTGTTTTTAATACCAATTGCTATATTGAAGGGGATAATATATTTAGTTTTTCTTTTTTTTAATACGAAAATCACATACATGAGTAAGAAAAGTAGGACACAAAACAACAAGGACAAAAATCCAAAAAAGATATTGTGTTTTCATAAACAGGTACATCTCAAAAATTTGAATATCATGATATATCATTTGGTTGCTAATTTCAGGGATGGAAATCCAGATATTATGTGGACTCATTCCATTAAGAGTGAATGATCTTAAGCCTTTATTTCTTGAAATGTTGATGATTGTGGCTTGTAGATAATGAAACCCAGAATTCAGTGTCTCAGAAAAAGTGAATATAATGTAAGATCAATAAAAAAGGTCTATTTCTAACAGAAATTTCAGGCCTCTTTTTGCTACTTTTCACCACTTAGATTGTGTCTTTTGCAAAGATAATTTTCAATAATTTGGCTCTTTGGTTGAGCAGGGTTGAGTAACACTGATGTAGATCATAAAACATCTACTGAGAATTGTAGTATCTTGTATTTCAACACATTTGAAGTTAAAGAAAGATTGCATCATCTGAAAATAGATAAAATAATCGACAGCATCAAACAAACAGTACATCAGTTAAGAGATAAGGAGTGGTCAGCAATAAGACAAGTCCTCAGCCTCATCACATGATCCTTAATCCGAGTTGTAAAATAATCAAGACTAACAAAATGATCCAATTTTAAATTATAGCTCAGACCAAGATGAAAGAACATGATATACTGTTGTTATTTTATTTGATCTGATTCGTTGTGGCTGTGCTATATGAACTTTGACATGATTGGAATAAAATAGATAAAAAGGGCCTTTTTGACACCTGATTAAATCAGGGTGCCTTTCTTTGCCCACCTACAGAAATTTGATAAGCTGAGCAAACAGATAACAAAGCAATCTCATTTCTACAGCGTGTTACTTTTGCAAACTTCCTACACTTTCTTCTTCTTCTACGGACAGGAAACGCGTTGGTTTCTGAGTTGAGCCGATACAGAAGCGGTTGTCAGGGTAACAGCTGCCGTTGCTGGGATACGCATACAAATAATCAGAGAGTGCGATGATTCAGAGAAAAAAAAACGGACAAATATTTATCTTCATCACGAGCCGTGTCATTGGTAACACTCAGGGGTCAAAAAGATGACGACACTATTGTTAGTCATCAGCACAAGGGGGTTTCCAGAGTTAGCACCGCTCCCTGTCTCATAAAATCACAGCACACATTGTAGTAAGCAGGTTTAAATGTGTTGATTAAAACGTCTTTGTTTCAAAGTAGCATCCATGAAAAATATTATATGCAACATGATTGATCATGTCACGGTAGATAATTTGATGAAATAAGTGAAATAAAACAAGGAACTTTTTGAGGTAGAACACGACAACTGTCCAACATGACGGCCATAAAGCTGCATTCAAATATTGTTTACAATGTATCTCTTGATATGTTTCCTATCCCATTTGTCTATCGCCTTTTCTGTCAAGCATGTAATGTTTTATGTATGGAAGCCCATTTCCACCATCATCAAAAAGAAAGGAAAGTTTAAAATAAAATAAAAAAATTGGTTCGTCACAACATTGAGATTTTATCTTCCAATTGTGACCTCGTGTCTCATTATTAAGACCAAGATATGTCATCATTATGACTTAAGGTGTTAATGGTGTTACATTTGCAATGAGACTACAACAATAGCACCACTGTTTTTCTTATTGCTACCCATTGCTGTGATAACTATTTTTTTAAATTCAATTTGTTGTGAGTTTGTACAAATAGCAGATTCTTTTTAAAATTTGTTTTAATTTAAACTTCTGCACCAAAATAATTCCCACAATGTGATTCAGATTCAAATTCAAAATAAGCTTGTACAATGTACAATGAAAATGGTTGAGGAAAAGATCAGTCTAACATGATTTATGGCATAAAAGGATCATTAATCTACTTCTCTTATAATTTCACTAAGAATAATTACTTTATGAAGAGTGTCCCTTTAGAACTCTTAGTATCTCATATATATATGACTTAGTGTCTCACTAGCTTCTAAAGGTATCGTAATGAGATACTACATAGTTCTTGTGACTCATTTGTTTGTTTGTTTAAAACTTTTTTCCTTTTTTTTTTACTGGTGGAAACTACCACAGACATGACCCCGCTTGTGTTGTGCCTTATTTTCAACGCACTAAAACCAGGTAACATACAAGAAACTTTTATTTTAATAATTGATTTCCTTCTCACATAATGTGAACACACCAGATATCCTACAGGTCTAGTGCAATGAGACGTATAATGGGCGCCTAAAGATGGCAGAGCAATTATTTAATTAGTTAATTAATTAATCATTGAATGAATGAGATCAAGATTAAAAACTATCACATGGGCAACATGGGACGATTAGCTTCTAAAGTTTAGAAATGTACAGTAATTTCTCATTCACATGACACGACCTGTGGAGCCGTTTCCCTTTTTTTTCAGCGCAACGAATACATTAATGTTCCGAGGTGAACTTCAGCTGCACTATCCTGGGTGTGACCATCAGGCCGGA
Organism: Thalassoma bifasciatum; assembly: GCA_008086565.1. Classification (NCBI taxonomy): domain Eukaryota; kingdom Metazoa; phylum Chordata; class Actinopteri; order Labriformes; family Labridae; genus Thalassoma; species Thalassoma bifasciatum. The sequence goes on from RPOG01001798.1 coordinate 83,289, forward strand.
GGAGGAGAAGGAGGGGAGTCAGACAGATGTGAATAACGGTGCAGACATTTGAAGCCTTATTTGGAAAGAGCTGGGCGGGGAACTGCTCCTTCTGAGCTGCTGGTCACGAAGCTGAAGAGTTACAATCGACGGCTGCTTGCCCTGGAGAACAGAGATACACGCGGCCAAGAAACAGGAAGGTAACCAACTTTTACACAACACTTAGATTTCATTCAGGCATTTTGCAGAACAGAGACACAGAGGTGTGAGTGAGATTGTGTAAAGACTTGATATGCAACTTGTTGCATCTTGCTTACCTGCATGTTCCAAATGGAGGAATGTGATAAAGCAGGAGGAGGAGTGTTGTGAGGTTTTGCACGTTTGAGGTCACTTATGGGGGTTATAAGAGGTGTGGAGGTTTTATTATGTACCCAACTCCAAGTCAACCCTTACAATGGGGCTGGAAGGGTCCATTAATGAAAAATAAGTGTATAAGTAAAAGAGAAACTTGCAGCAAAGTGTATTAATTTGTACTGGAGAGCTTTGTTTTCTTTCTATTTTTCTTATTAGTATGTCCTTTCAACTTATTTCTACTTTAGCATTTTTGTGACCCATGACTTGCAAGCATTTGACAACCAGATTGTTTTTGCTTTTAAGTATTTAAAAACAAAATATTAGTTTCATTTTCTCTGTTCTGCTTCAGTTTATTTCTGGTAAAGATGGTGTGGTGTGTGTCTGTGGTGTGTGTGGTGTTGTGGGAGCTGGGCGCGGCAGGCGGCACACCCACCTCCACTGTCAATGAATGAAGCACGGCAGGAGCAGAGCTGTCACAGCGTTACACACTTTTAGGACGACTTTTACTATCTTTTGAGGGTTTTTTACAAGTGTGGTGAACATGCCCCAGTTTTGTTGAAGAAACTGAGTCAGACTCTCACAATGAACAAGCCTTTTGTTGTTAAATTGAAATGCTGAGCATTGTTGTGTAGGCTTGGTGGGACATTTCACCTCAAAAAAGAGGAAAGTCTGTTTAAGAATGTGTTTGTTTTCCATGAGGAGGTTTAGTATCCTTATAAGGATTTTCAGTCAGAGTGAGTGCGCTTTTGGTTTTAAAAAGTGAAATGTTTCCTTTCTTGTCTTAAAATATGTGTTTGCAAGCTTGTCTCATACATAAATTTCTCCCTCCCCATTATGAACTCACACTCACACAGATAGATAACAGAGCTCCTCCTGTGCTTCGACCCAAGAATCCCCTGTAAGTGGATTATGGGTGAAATCAAGTTAGACATATTGTGTCATGACAACCAAACAAGGAGTGCACATGACCTCTCTACCGGAGACAAACAGCTGTTTTCTTAGAAATGTGTATATGCAAGCGTGTGTGTGTGTGTGTGTGTGTGTGTGTGTGTGTGTGTGTGTGTGTGTGTGTGTGTGCCAGCAAACTCCCCTGTCGTCTGCATGAAACTTGATGGGGGTGCAAAGAACTATGAAAGTACTCCATCCTGTTTGCCGTCCTGCTAACATCCTGAGGTGTGAAACCTATTCTCAGCACCTCTTTCCTTTTTTGTATGATTTTGTCATGTTTTCCATGCTGAGCTGTAAGGAAAACGACCCTTTTTCCAAATGCTGCTCCTTTTTTCTCTGTATTCCTGTGCTTTCATTTCCATTTTCCTCCCCATTTCTTTCCTGACTCGATTCCATAAGCTGCAAAAGTAATGGCACCAGAGAGTGGTGCGATTGATTTTTCCATTGCGACCCTCCATATACGTTTATTTTGAGTGGTTTACATGAGGCATAATTGGTACCCTGACTTTAAAGCTGGAGTGGGATTACTGAGTAGGGGTGGGAGGAAGAGGACAACTGATGGAAAAGCGAGGGAGCACCCGCCAAATGAGACTATAAGGATGGAGGGAAAGGAGGAGAAAAGGAAAGAAGTTGGCAGATGTGACAAAGTTAGCAGTTGTTCTGCAGCAGCCAGACTGCCACACATCTGGAACACATCAGTAAGTTGGAAAATCTTACAAGAAAGGAGGAGAGGGGAGGAGGCAGGGGGGAGAGAAAGGAGGAGTGGTGAAAGAAAGGGGGCCTGGTGGTGACTCACGTCTCTGCAATTCCACTCCATCACTGTGTCTTAACATTGTGTCCTTCTGCCGCCAAGGCACAGGGCTTCCCCCGTGTTCCTCCCTCCTTTTTCACTTCCCCTCTTCCCCCTCCACTCCCTGATGACCTCAAATGAGTCGTCCTGCCGGGGAATCAGGGTTCACTTTTTCCATTTCTGTCTGTTTTTCGTCCTCTCCTTTTCACTCATACCACACCACCAGTTCAGCCTTCCCCTCCTCAGCCTCGTGTGTTAAATAGGTGTCTAATGGGACTAATGTAAACAGGCCATTTCTCCTTGTTTATAACTGTCTTTCTGTGTAAACTGGGATCAGGGAGCGCAGCGCTGGAGGAGCCAAATGGGCGATAGGTTTCAGGAGGGGTGGGGGGTTGAACAGCCGGTGTGGTCAGAGGATTTCGACTGCGTTACAAATGTCCAGCGCATCCTGTTGAATTTGTTGAACTTTTTGTTGGCTTTCACAAGACAGACAACAAGACACTGACAAGAAACAAGAAACCTTGAAAGTTTTCCTCTGAAGTTCAAGATAGTCTTTTAAAGGGTAGCATTAAAACCAGCATTCAATATAAAGCAACCTTAAAGGAGAAAGAGAAAATCTCATTAGCTGTTACAACAGTAGTCTCATAATCACAGTAAAATGCAGTTGCAGTTTCAGAAATTTGTATGTGAAGGAAAACCCCTTTACTTCCTTGCAGCTCGTGCATCTGTATGCAACCACACCCTGAGTCATCGCTTGTATACGGGGCGTTAGAGAAGCCTGCAGATGACTTTTGTACCATTTCATTGAGACATGAACAGACAGCATACTTATTAATACAGCCAAACACGAAACAGGTTCTGAAACTCAAACTGAGAGAAAACTGTTAAATAAATAACTCAAAGTGGTTGCACAATTTCTCTTTATTTCTTGTTTAACAATCCAAAAATGTTGGTCAGACACATGTGCAGCAGGGTTACATTTTGCATCTCTCAAAGAGGTAAAAAGAAAGAGGTATAAGTTTATCAACACTCCTAAAAATATACATAAAATTAGGGCTAAGATTATTCTAAGGTTTCCCATCTTCTGTGTTCTTGATACCAATTGCTATATTGAAGGAGATTATATATTTTGTTATTCTTTTTTTGAATATAAAAATCATATACATGGGTAAGAAAAGGAGGAAACAAAACAAAACAACAAAAATCCACATCAGAAAGTCACAGATTGGAAATCTCAAACAGAATAAGGAGCTCGATAAAAAAAGAGTGAATGACAGAATTTACAAGTAAGGAAGGGAAAGTAGAATAGTTAATGTGTAGAAAAGCAGATGTGGTATCTGTAGATATGAGTTTGACTAGAAATAATGGTACAATATTCACAGCATACCTCATTTACCTGCAGAAAGTCAAGTGTTCCGCTCTTTAGTTTCTCCTGTAGGTGCTTGCACGGCTGTTTTTTACAGTCTATGATGTGTTCAAGAAGCTACAACTGTTAGCTATGCCATTAGCTACGAGTGAGCATGCACTGCCGCTGAGCCGCAGAGGAGGAGCCCAGTTTGGATGTGATTTGTAAACAAAGAAACAAAAGTTACAGAAATTTCTGCATACTATGCCTTTAAAGAGCCAGGCGCGAAGTATTAAAAGCCCCATCAAGAGCCAACAATACACACTGTGTCTGAGATCCCTCGAAGTCCCTGGGAGTGGAAGAAGTGAACCAGACGGTCATGTTTACAGCATGATGACAGACATGCTGAGGGGTCAATGGAGGGTGTAGCGCCGCGCCTGTCACCAAAGGCATGATATTTGGGATGCCAGAACCAAACAGTCTGCACTTAGAGCTGTAATGTTGATGGAAAACAAATCTACAGTTTGATATGGAAGAAAAAAACATAAAAGGAGACTCGTGTTCACTAGATTTTTGTCAGGATCTAAATGTGCTGTGTCGAGTATTTGCACAGTGCAGTCTTTATTTCTGTTATAATTGTGTTTTCATGGTTTCACTTGTTTCAACCATTCATGGAAGTACAATAAGAGCATTGTTTTTTAGCAATCTCTAGTGGGAGTAAAAACGCTGCTCACAGAGTTGCAGGCTGTAGCTCTCATGTGGTTGTATCCTATCTGTAAAGGTCGTACCTATCGTAAGAACCATACTTAGTAATCTTCCTTCATTTCTTTGCTTCTTACAGTTTCTCTGCCTTCACTGAGAGGTTGATGGTGAAAATCTGAGGAAGTAACTCCAAAAAGCAATCATGGCCGTCGTCCTCCATTCCAGCCCCCTCCTATGGGCACGGTTGGCAGCTCTCGTCTTCTCCTGTGTGGCCTTCTCCTGTGCCGTTCATGGCGGGAGGCTGTACGGCGGCACAGGAGACTGGTGCATCTTCTGCTGGGCCTTCAGTTTTGCGGGTACTCTGCTTGTCCTCCTGGTAGAGCTGTTCGGTCTTCAGACCAGAGCCCCTGTTTCCTGGAAGAATTTCCCCATCACCTTCGCCTGCTACGCAGCTCTGCTCTGTTTGTCCGCCTCCATCATCTTCCCTCTCTACTTCGTCAAGGGTTCCAGTGGTCCAAGTGAAGTCCGCGACTACCGCATCGTGTCAACCGTCTTCTCCTGCTTAGCCACCATCGCCTACATAAGCGAGGTGAGCATCAGCAAGGCACGTCCAGGAGAGGTGGCAGGCTACATGGCTACAGCCCCCGGCCTGTTGAAAGTGTGCGAGACCTTCGTTGCCTGCATCATCTTTGTCTTCGTCAGTGACCCCATTGTTTATGACCGTCACCACGCACTCAAGTACTGCATGTCCGTCTACTGCATCTGCTTCATCCTGTCAGCAGCCATCATCTTACTCTGCATCGGCGAGTGCACAGGCTGTCTACCCTTTCCATTTGCTCGTTTCCTGTCCGCCTACGCCCTGCTGGCTGTTGTCCTCTACCTGTCCGCAACCATCATCTGGCCCATTTTCAACTTTGACCCCAAGCATGGCGGATCGAAACAAAGGCCCTACGGCTGTACCACCACGTTGGGTCTGTGTACGTGGGATAAGCTCATGACGGTGGCCGTGCTCACCGCTGTCAACTTCGTCCTCTACCTGGCAGATCTGATCTACTCCACTCGCCTGGTGTTTGTCAGCGCTTGAGGGGAGAGAGGTTGTCAGGCTAGCAGTGTGCTTCGAATGAAATTGAATTTTGCATGTCCGAAAGAGCTGTCGACCTGCTTTTAAATAGAGTGCTGCAAACAAATCTGACTCTTGGGATGATGATGATGAGGGGATTCATAGAAGCTGGAGGGGCTTTTAGGTGTCACAGACCTTCGAGTTATTCCACCTGATGGCACAGCTTATTGTATAATTACATGACTGCATTTTCTGTTTTAATGTACTCTGTAAAGTTAAGGATTTCACTGTTCTTCTGGTCAGAAATAGGAGAGGTAAGATTATTTGGAAAGTATGCACAGGAGGCAGTGAATGTCACTTTTTGAAACAAGTGGTAAGTTCATTAGTTGTTATCTGATAATCAGGCTCTGAACCCTATTTTTCATCACAAACCTGCCAAATTCAATCTCGTAAAAAGCATACTGCCTGTTTGTGGACCGTAGAGATAAAGAGGATGGAGAGGTTGATGTTAATGGCTATGTTTACACGTGCAACAATATTCTCCCAAATTACTGAGGCCGTCTGTTCATGTGTTGGAGCACATAATTGTCAATCTCAGAAGCCTCGATAGACTCACCAGACTTCACCTTGTATGACCTGAATGTGATCACTGTTGTATGCTGAAACTCAAAACCTTTTCTCACACAGAAATGGCCTTGTTACAAGAAACAACCCAAAAACATAAGCTCTTAGCAGTAGATTTGATCAGGATTTGAGTTCATGTCAAGAGAATCTCATGTTAAGACCAAAACTGTCATCAAATACATTGTCTGTACTGACAAACAGAGAAACACCAAAGAAAATGGCGTCTCATTGTATGTTTTTTCTAGGAAGATTTTACATATTGTATATGTCAGTGCTCTGCCTTAAGTTTGTTTTTGTCTTTATAAAAAGACTGCCAAGAAGTATTCCAGTTTTAAAGAGACCTGCCTTGTGTTTGAATGCATTTAATTGTCACCCAAGTTATCATGTTCTGAGGTTAAAATGCAGTTTTTATTGTTAGATCAGACTGTATCATTCGTTTTCTAATTTTGAATCAACTCCAGGACTTGAAATAGTTGTAAGTCATTAACACGGTATTGTTAGGCTACATGATAAATGCCAGGCCATGCCAGCCTTTTTCTCTTGTTATTATACTGTATTCGTGTATCTGTATCTGCAGGCTTTAATGAATGGCAGGAATATATATGTTTATATGCAAGGTTGTGGATTTATAAACATGTTGAAGTGCACTTGATATTAGCATAGTGGTTTATTAAGTTTTGGGTTTATCCAAATGTCTAGAAAGTAACACCAAGTCATCCCAATAAATTTATACACATTATTAATTGGGTCTATTGGCTTTGTACTGCTGTATTAAATACTCAGAGTAGACAAATAAAAGATGACAATGTTATTAGTGTTATGGTCTTCAACTTTTTAAACTCCACTGTTCATGTTTGAAGTGTTGCATACCACATCAGTGTTGGAGGAAAACATAATCCAGTGTTTTAATAAAACCACATCATAAACAGACGTCTGTGTGTGGTTGTATTATTGTGTTTTAATTTAGCCAAATTACCCAGTGTCACTGTTAGCTATTAATTTAAACCATGCTGAAAAAAAACAACACAAAAACACATTCATGCTTAACCTCAGGGAGAACTTGACAGCATTTACTTATCCTTTTTGGTTGTTTTTTCACACTCCTACCATTACCTCCTTTTACATACATTCTAGCTATTAAAAAGCAATAGGTTATCTTTTCAGATATTGACAGGCATTTGAGAAATTGTGAATATACAGAACTAAATCCAGAGATAAGACATACCATTTTGTCCACAGCAGGCACCAAAATCAACTCACACCAAAAGCTCCTCGCAGGAGTTTTAACATAACACAGGTCTGTTTGAGACAGAGAAATTCAAGACTTTTTACCTCACTTTATATATTTCGAAGAAGTTAAAACATAGTTTTTACCCTTCTTTGCTCTATCTGTGATTTGAAAATGTCCTTTAATTGTGCCACACACATGTAAAAACATTCACAGGTGTTTCAAATGATTTAATATCATGAAAATAGAGCCCGATGGCTGGTTGTTTAAACTGAAAGTAAACTGAGGATAAATCAGCATCTTCTCATTTAGCACTATTTATACTTCCCTGTTTACTTACTCTCTCACCGCTCTGAAACTTTCCCCACCTCTTCCTTCCACAGCAAGATTCCCTCCAGCGGTCTGAGGGTCTGAAAACAACCTACAGATCCGAATGTATCTCAGGATCCCAGAGCCTCCCAGTAATGGGAGGATACTGAATACTTCAGCTCTTGGAGGACAGAGAAGGACTCAGTAATGTTTCAGCCTCCCATAAATCAGTCACCAGAACGCCCAGTTCTGACACAATAACATGTCGTAGCAATAGCAAACCAAACCACTGGTATGTAAGCAGTTGTATATACAGTATATGGATCAAAGCAGACACATCATGAGTGAAGATGTTATGGAAAAGAAAGTTAACATTAAATCTACCATCTGTCCTTCGTGTAGCATTAAAGAAGAGTGCATAAGACTTTTGGAAATTTATCACAATTACATTGCCTGAGAATAAGAGGGGATGTGTTCGCATTAGCGTGAAACTGGGAGGCAGATACATTTGACTGATTCTAAAAGTCCATTTCTACCAAGCAGTAGAGTTTGGATCGTCTCGATACTGCACACATTTTGTAGCATTTTCTTTGGCTAAAACTAAAATTAAGGACAGGTCTCTAATTTACCATCCCGTACTTACTTTTTGGTGCCCTTCATATAAATTGTCAGAGACATTTGTTGTGTTTTGTGTGGGTGTGTTTATTTCTTGGTGCCATAGCAGGTGGTGTGAGTTCCAGTGTGAAGTTTCAAGATAGGTAGAAGAAGAGGCAAATAGCAGCAGATGTTTTCAGTAGCTGTAGAATTAAACTGTTTTTTGACCGTCATTATTCTGTACCACTGTTTTTGTTTTGTTTCCCTTTTTCACTTAAGTAATTTTTGCCATAAAATTGGTCTTGGAAGCAAAATAAGGATGAATAAACAAGCAAAAATGCGACTCTGAAGAACAGTTTTTATTTACGCTGGCCGGGAAACGAGTACATGGGAAGCGCGTTGACTGATCTAGTTACAAAGCACCTCAGTGACTTTCAGGATGATTTTGTCTGGAGAAATCAAGCCATTATGTGGAAACATGAACAGGATCAGGCTTCACTGATCTGATCCGTACTAAGTTGTATGCCAGACAGCTTGGGGGAAACGGGGCGTAGCAGCCCAGACAGGACAGTCACAACAGCCACAGAGCTCCAACCTGTTGGTAAAGCATGCTACAACTCAAACGATAGAAGTCATTGTACAAATCTCTGTCTTAACATCTTCATAAGTATGAGCTGTAAAAGAAATGACCCCTTGTAGTGTACGAGCTGTGCAAAACAAAGTGGTGTTTTTGCCCTTTCATGTGGGTATTAATGGTGTTTCCTGGGCTTTAGGAGCAAATTCCAAGTGGACATTTGAGGAACTGCAGATCTTTGCAATTCTGCTTGGGTATCAGGAGTTGCTCCTTGGTTTGAAACTATCCTTCAATGTGCATTGCTGCTGTTGTATACAATGAAAAAGTTGAGAGGGAGTAACCTTCCTACTCTGTTTAAGTAACTGTTTGAATTCTCAGCCCTCCTCCTCTGACCTATAAAAAGAACAAAGAGAGTAAGTCATCAGAACTACAATAGCGTGATACAATCTCAAACAGGAGGCAGTGGGGAAAAAAAACAGTCTCAAACCAAGCATCTTGTCTCCACTACTAAAGCGGATGTGTTTTCCAAGCCCTGCCAAAACTCCAGGGAGTAACAACAACCACATTTAAATGACAACACAACACAAATCAACTGAAATCACACCACTAATAGAAACAGACACAGAGATGTGGAGTGACTGGAAAGGCCTGACATTTCTTCGGCACTGAGCTGCATGTTTCCTCATCATCACACACAAACACACAGCTTAGAGCTTTCTGCTTGGTTTCACTCTAAAAAACCTCTTCTCTTTCCAAAGTGTGAGTGTCCCAAATACTAACAGCTGTGCAAGCTGTTTTTGAGCTACAAGTGAAGTAATTTGTTGGGTTGTTCCCTAACAGGCTCATTTACTGTGATTTCAACACATTTGTGTCCTCTGACTCTGCATTGACCCCTGTTACGTAATATTGTGCTTCCAGTGAAAAGATCATCCATGGATAAAAAAAAGGAACTGGACGAGATGAATACAAAGGGGTTGGTTTATCTGCCATGAGGAAAGTTGCTTAGTCTGTGTGAAATTTGAGTTTACTCAATATTGATAGGAGGATAAATGTGTGTCCTGGTGCAAAAGTCTTGTTACCTCTGAGTATTGGTACTTGTAGCCTTAGTTACCTTGTTGACAACTTCTCTCCTGAGTTAGTTTGATGTCAGCTCTCGAAAAACTTGTTGAAAATTATTCATGTTTCAATAACCAAGTCTATTTTAGATACCACAGTATAATTGTTGTATAAACAGGTCAAAAAGAAAACCGAATTCTCTCAACAGACACAGACTCAGTTAAGCCATATAATCCAAAACTACTCATTTTTTAAAGAAAAGTCACTTGCATAAACACTCCATATGCAATCTACTGGAACACACTGACCCAGCTAATTCTTGCCACAAATGGAAAGTAGGTCTTTTGGACGTGGCAGAAAGAAAACAGAATAATCTACAAACCAAACAACTGAGTGGCGCCATGAAAAAAAAGCTGCTGCCTTCGATGTTTGACACTTGAAATGGAAAAACCAAAGTGAATAATTTTTTTTGGTAACTCAGTAGACTGAAGTGGGCTATGTTTCCTAATGTTTGCTTGTAATGACTATGGTTGGGATAACGACAGATATGTCACTGCTGTCAAGTGGTCTGGATTGGTACTACAATTACAAATTCATGACACATATGGATAAAGATTGGTTTGGTGTTATTTGAATGCCAAATAGAGATAACGTCCAATAAACATGAAATATAGCTTTTTTTAATGCATCTGACATGCTATTACTGGTCTGATGCCATGCTAATGTTCTAACACAATTCCAACTGGACCACAACAACAAACTGTATCACTACTCAAAGTATGAGGCCTGATTAACCATGGGACTGTCCCCCTCAGAGGGAGGACAGTCCTACTTCAGCTTCACTAAAAGACCTGGTTAATTTTTATATCTTTGTCAGTTCACACTGGACCACATGAAGCTGGTTTGTCCTCTGGAAACAGATGCAGTCTGAAGCTTTGTGTTGCTCCCACATACCTCAATCTCCTATAGTTAGCTCATCCTTTAGGACCCCAGCTTTCCACTCTCAGGGGTCGGGTTTAGACATAATGATCCTTCTGTTGTCACATACTACAGGGGCACTTTTGGATCTAATGGAGGCATTTCCACATGGGATCTGATCAGCTGATGTTTCATGAACCTGTGGGTGTCAGTCAGGCCCACTAATGTTTGGGATTATACCGCCCCCTGCTGACACAAGAGAAAAGCTCACCATGAAGGTGCACTGTTGGTTTCCTGAGACCAGTTTATGTTGCAATAAACAGTTTTCATGTAAAACAAATCTAACCTCTGATTCAGGCATGGAGTTCTTGGACGTAGAAGAAAATAATCGTTCAAGCTAAATTCCCAGATACTACAGTGAAATATTTTTGGAGCTCATTGCACAGCTTTGAGTCAGGATGACCTGCAATAATGAGACTATGGTGCACAGATGTTATATGGATGAATCAAGAGGTGTGTTTTGAAATCACTCAAAGAGCCTATTCTACTTGATACCACTGGCAATATTTGGGCAAAGATTGCTGACACTCCATAGTAGTTCATTGCCAAAATAAACAAAGAATATGTAAGTGAGAAGAAGACTAGATTAAATTTCACTCAGATACTCAGGACAGGTCATTGTACATTTCATTACACCCAAAATGTATTTGGACCTTATGAGGCCTGTGAACCCTATAAGCCAATCAGCTGCCAGCTCCCATCTGTCAGCGTCTCTGCGCTGTGTAGCCACTATCGTAAACTGATGGTAACTCAGTGTTGTAAGTCAGCTACATCCTCTGTTTCTTGTGTTTGTCATGTTTTTATCATCGAGTAATTCTTTGAAGAAGGACATTTTATGATTGCAAACTTAGATACATTTTGAGGTGAAAGAGGAGAGAAACCAAGTTTTGTTTGTACATTTTGGACTGGAGAGACTGAATTTAGGAACTGACTCATGTGGGAGTGGCATGTGGTATGTGAGCACATGCACTCACACAAAACACATGCACACTGCCTGCTCATTTCCTCTCTATCCTCTAACATGATTATCACACATTTGTCTAGTTTGTCTGTGTTGTTTCTTAAACTCTCAATGAAAACACAACAAGCTGCACTGTGGTGCTGTGGTTACTGCTGTCGCCTCACATCAAGAAAGTTCTTCATTCAAACCCTGTTTTTCCTTTCACTGTTCTCCACATGCATGCATGGGTTCCCTCAAGCTTTCTCTCACAGTCCAAAAATCTTCTTTTAAGGTTGATTAGTCACTCTAAATTGAGAGTGAGTGTTTGTGTGTTTGTGTGTGTGAATAGTTGTTTGTCTCAACATGGTAGCCCAATGATAGGCGCTCAGTGATGGTTGAGATAGGCTCCATCACCCCCTGGGATCATAAACAGGATTAAAAATAACTGATGGATGTATAGCAAACAAAAGAGTGGCATCTAGTGTTGAACTCAAGACCACCCTATCTGAGACTAAGACTTGTCCAAGACCAGAAGGCACTGAGACCCAGATTATTGAGAATCAAGACCAAGACAAGAACAAGTCCATAAAAATCAGTTTTAGAAACCGTAACAAGGTTGAACAGTCAAAGTGCATTCTCTCTTTAATCTAGTTTTCTTTGAATACACTTGACAGACCAAAATGAGGTGTCTGCAAATCTTTCAAAGCATGCACTGAAAAATTCTCATATCTTAACAAATTTGGTAAAGATCTCCTTGCGAAAAAACAATCCTTGTATTTATTGAAAAGTTACTGTTAGATCCAGTTTCTAAAAAATCAGATGTTTATTTATCAGATGAATGAGGCCTAAAGTAAGTGTTTGGAGGTATTTCTGACTAAAAATAAGATGGATGGTTGTCCCAGTGTTTGCAGGTGTCTGACACATAAGGCACTGAAAAGATTTCCACGGAGGCAGAGCAATCAGAGAGCTAATGCTAAGTGTTTTGAGTCAAAATAAAACATTAATTTATCAGAAACAGTTCAACTGAAAATTGATTATTAAATTGTTATCACACCAGGGAAGCTGAAGAACGGCAGATTAGTGTTGGTCTTGAGTTCTACAACACTGGTGGCATCATGTATTTTGTTTTTTAGTTTAATTTTACTTAGTCTCAAAAAGATTTTCCAAAGTCACAGCTCCAAAAAATACACAAATGGAAACTTGCCACCTTGAAAAGCAATGAGTACTCTGTTGCAACACTCCTGTGTAGTTGTAAATGTTGAATTCCACCCTTAACGAGGAAAATAGCCAATCATAGTGAAGGACTTTCGGGTGGCACCTAGAGTGACCAATAAACTCTCAAAAAGGGCCCACCCAGGGTTATTTCTCCTGACACAAACCTGAAGAGGAGCTGAGTAGTAACCAAATAAAGAACTGTTGACTTCCACTGTCTTTCTGTCTGTCTGATGAAGAAACCCTGCTGGAACCTAAGCATCCTTCTCATCATGGTGCCCCTCTTTCAAAATAGCTCCTTGGATGCTGAATCCATTAAAAGACCAAATGAAATAGGCTTAATGTATTAATAATGTTGGTCAGCGGTTTGTGCTTGGAGTCCTCTTTTCCATTATTACCTCTCATAAACTTTCCATGTGTAGCAACCTTTCCTGTGCTGCAGCCAGAGAGAAAAGCTGGAGCTGGAACAGTCAGTGTCATGAAGGAGTTATGGCTGCAAATTCCAGCTGAACTTTCTTCTCAAGAGATGTTCAAAGCGCCACACCAGCTTTATCCATCTCTCCCAGCATGCCCATGTATGGCTGCACCAAACTGTTTCACACCAATAAAGCTGTCAAGAAAACATATAATGCCACTTAAACGTCTTTTTATGTTGGTGTAGTTTTACAGCTTTTACTGTTTTGGTTTAATTAAACATTTTTTGCCTTTGTTTCTTGCAGCAGCTCTATTTTTAGCTGAAAGAGTTCACATGTCAGAAAGTCAGATCTGTAAAGTTTCACAGTGGATTGAGTGATGTCTCAAAAAGCAGCTTAAGAGGTCTTGACTCCTTCCCCAGGTGGCACTGTTCCTCCAGACAAACCTTCTGTGTTTACAGAGGAGCAAACAAACGATTCCTCATACAAACCTTTCAAACAGCTTCAACAGACACAGCCGAGCCTCATCACCCTCTCATGAGGTCAGAATACCTTTTGTCTCAACACTTTACCTTCACACCAGGCTCAGACTCAACATCCACAGAGGGAGGATGAACCAGAGGCAATCTTTGAGTTGATTTAGCAACTTATCCTTTTTAAAACAAGTGCTATTTAGTGTCACTCCTTTGTTAAAAAAACATTTCTGTAAACTACTTTGCATGTATCTGGTTCTCCAGAATGAAATAAGATGTAATTGCAGTTTTTGGCAACACTGCATCTTATATTCTGTCGCCGTTAACTATTTCCATGAGCTTAGCTGAAATGTTTTCTCTGGTGGGGTCGACTCATATTCAAGTAAAATAAAGACTCCTTTATCCCTTAAAACAAAGCTCACTTATTCTTACAGAAAACTAGGATTGTGAATTCACCTAAGAGGATGTTATTCTATAAAAAGAACACACCAAACCCATTCACTTTCTTGTATAATTTATATTGAAAACATGTTAAAAACATTAGTTTCCCTTTATAAAACCATAGCAGTTACCTGTGGTCATAATTACAACAGTGTCCTCATAGTAAATTTTAGATTTTTGCTGAATACCAGATGAAGTAATGAGCTGCTCAAAGCTCAGTTTGGATGGTTGTCCATCTGTGAGGTGGACTGGTAGGACTGGATATCCTCACCAATGAACTCTGACACTGTGAAGAAAAGGAGAAAGAAGTACATTCCTGGTTACCATTTCATCCACCTCAAATAGTTAGAATAGGACATAAGCAACCTACACTGAATGTATCTGCTGGTAATTGATTCATTTACCCTCACTGATTTGTTAAGAGAGGGAAGCAAAAAGCAAGGCGTGAAGTTGACTTAATATTACCATCCCAAAAAATGATGCTAAATGTTGATGTGTGTTTGCTTTTTATGACTATTGCTTCTATCTCCATTTTTATGAGGTCTTTTATTTCCTGGGTTACTTCCTTTTTTAACACAGCACTGCTTTGTGTTTAGCTTATTGGGTACACCTGGTGCCTGTGATGACTGCAGTGACTGCAAGAGACAAAAGATGAAATAAAAAGAGATAAATACCCACCTTCTTCAAATGTGATGTGATGCATGGAGACAGGGCCACTAAACTCCAGAGGACACTCTTGGATCTTGGCCTCCCTCTCTCCCTCCTGTCCCAGCCCCTGCACCCTCCCCTGAGGGTCCCAGCCGTCGTAGTGGGTGTAGGGTGCCGGGCAGATGTCCTGATACGAGCTGAGGTTTGAGGGTGGAGAGGGACACACGTCCTGGGGATAAGAGGAGTACTGGGGGTAAGGGGAAGTGGGGAGGGGAGGCAGAGGGGAGGTGGAGATGGGACTGCCTGTGGGAAATGGGCTGAGAGAGGAGGAGTGGGATGGAGAAGGTGAGGAGGACAGGTAGGGTGAGTCCAGCCACGGAGACGGGGAGGGTGAAGGAGGCTGTGGGCCGCGGGGGTACAACGGGGGAAGGAGCTCTGTGAAGCCCAGCTCCAGGTTCTCAAAGCTGGGGTGACGCTCAGACAAAGTTGCCCTGGACCCGCCGGGATCCTCCAGCGCTGAGTCGGGTTTTGAGCAGTACTCATCGTGGTAGCCCATCGGCGGGCAGGGCGGGGAGTAGGTGGAGGGGTAAGGGGGCAGGTGGAAGCCCAGGCCGCGATCATCGACCATGGGGTCGTTTCTCATGTGGAAGCCCCTGTTCATTCTGGTTTGGCCCCCAACTGGACACATGGGGCCCCCATCCAGAGGCAGAGCAGAGGGCCGAGACAACAGTGGATCCTCCTCTTTGAACATAACTGTGAGACAGAAACAGTTCAATCATTTTCACTGTACATATTAACTCCTAGGCCAAGAGAGACATGAGAAAGTGAGCTCAGTCAGGTGAATGTGTACTCACTTGGAAGATACTTAAAGCAGTGAGTGCTGCTCCTTTTCCTCTTCCCATTGGAAACATAAAGACTAACGGACACCGGCCGACTGACAGACAAGTCGCTGTAGGCAGGAACCCTTACACACAACAAGCACTGAAAGAAATCAAAAAGAGTTCAGAGGATTTATGAAGAGGTTGTTCAGTAATGGAAGCTATATTTTGTTAGAGGGTGAGATCACAAACACAGAATTACCTCATTGCTGTTGTCTCTGTCAACATGAGCCTCCTCCTCCCACTGCAGTTTACCATCTAATGGAGGAGAACGTGAGGTTAAATGAAGTGCAGCCTGGAAGCATACACATAAACTCTAACATGCCATTACTTTAATGGATGTAATTCATTGCCCCTGCATCATAGTTAACATTTCACAATCTATAATTGCAGATAAAATCAGTGCAGGAAGAAATATTAAGACATAAACACACTTAAAGGGTTGATACTCCAGAGTAAAAACACTTTGTTAGGATTCAAAGCCCTGCAAGTGAAATCTTACCAAAAGCAAAAGTTCACAGTGGGAGGCAGCCTTGTAATTTTCAAAGAAGTTGTTTGTTTTGAACCATGAAAATAATGATGAAAGACTGAATCATTTCTCCCACATGACTTCAAGTTGGCTGAATCTAAGTGACCAATTAGCCCTCCTCCTAATCCCTCCTTTTTGCCGTTTTATGTCAACAACTGTGCTTAAATTTCACTGGAATTCATTCTGTTGTGAATCCAGATTCCTGGAAAAGCTGTCTGCCCCTCTGCGATGGTTCAAGCCTGTTTCACAACACAACTCTTTGTACAGATATCATATTGTCTCATTTCACGGTGGAATGACTCACGCTATTTTAAGCCTTCATTAATTTGGTATTTATAAGTAATCGCTCAAATAGATTAGAAATGGTCTAAAAACATTTCTTCTCATTTAATTTCTGTATTCATTTGATCAGCTGCATGTGAGTCAGGACCTAAAACCAACATTGAAACATTCACCTGTTCCTCTCTCCATGAAAAGGACTCTGGAGATTGGTAGAAAGTTGGTGCCGCTCAGCAGCAGCTCCTCTCCTCCCTCCACAGAGCTCGAAGTAAGACTCACGGACTCGATGACAGGCAGCTCCTGTGCTGAACGCTGGGCTACAGTATTGAAAAAGAAAAAAGAAAAAACCTTCATCATCCTCCTATGACCCTGTGTGCACAAGTGTGGACATGACATTTCTGCCTGTCCGGCCCATGATTCTTCTTTTATTAAAACTTCAGCCAAAGGGACACTGCAGACGTCAACATCACACTCATTTTGGTGGAAACAACTGAATTACTGACTTTTCATCTTCTTAAATTAACTTTTAATCTCCTCATCTTGACTTTTTATCTTTTAATTAAAATTTTTAATTTCTAAGATTAACTTTAAATCCACACTTGTGCGATTCATTTGGAATTTTGACTTTAAAACCTCCTTATCCTGATTTTTTTATCCATTATTTTGTATTCTTATCTCCTAAATTTGACATTCTGTCCAAATCTTTGACTTCCATCTCTTCAATTTGACTTTTTCTTTCCTTATTTTTTTATCTCCTTACTTTGACTGATATCTTTCGATTTAATATTTTTAGTTTCTTATTTCATCTTTAAATCAATACTTGTGTCTTTCAATCTCCCATTTTTGACTTTTTTAAATCTCCCTATTCTGAATTTAAATCTTCAAATTTTCATTTTTTAACCCATAGTTATGCATTCTTATCTCTTAAATTTGACAGTTTTGACCTTTTATGTCCTCAATTTTACTTTTACTTATGTCTAATTCTAATCTACTTATTTCGATTTTTATGTTTTAAATTAAAAAAATTGATTTCTTAAGTTGTCTATACCCCTGTCTTATCCTCTATTTTTTGACTTTTTAAAATCTGTTTAAATTTATAACTCATAATTTTTTTTCGTGTAGTTTTGACATTCTGTCCACACTTTCTGACGAATTATCTCCACATTTTGACATTTAGTTTTCTTATTTTTACCTTTTGACCTTTTATTGTTGTCATTTTGAATTGTCAGTTTCTTATTTTTACCTTACATCAATCCCTGTGACTTTTAACGTCCTTATTCAGACTTTTTAGATCTCATTGATAAGAGCTTATAATCCCTTGATATGTATTTTTGCTTTCAATTCAGACAATTAATGTGTTTCAAAATGTGATTATTGTGTCAGTCAAACTACTTACAGCATTCAATGGGAATGGAGGCGACCTGCAGAGCCAGGACTCTGCCAGGTGGGGCTACAGGGGGCGCTAGAGGGAGGTGGGTGCGAAAAACCAAACGAACACGAGTGTTTTTTCGTCCGACGTCTGTTTCTCCTTTCCTCAGCTCGATGTCCGAGTTTCTCAGCTTCAGAATCCCGGCACAGTCAATGCTGCGACACAAACAATTCTCATGCTTCTGAAAAGCTCTTCTGATCATTTGTTGTGCTTATTTCCACAGATAATTTGTCGTCTACTAATTTACTCCAATATTTGTCTGCTTTTCAAGTCTTTATTTTGTTATTTTTGTTTCTTTTTCAAAGAGAACAGTGTCACGTCTCTTCTTACTCACAGGGCAGTCATGTTATTCTCCGGATTAAGCGGGATGTCAAGCAGCTTGGTACCAGCCTGGACGCTCTCGTGACTAGCTGTACCCACCATCTTTCCGGTCACCCTGAGGAAAAAAACTAAATTTAACATCCTCTCCATTTTTTTTTTGTGTTCAAACAAAAATCTGTGACTCTATACCCTCTCTGTGGAAGTAGAAAAACAACCTCAAAACTCTACCAAAACAAACTGCACATTAGTTTAACACAACATTACACCTTTTTCAAGCAAAATTACAATATTTCAAAGTAAAACCCTTGTATTTTCAGATTGTTTAGACTGATTTTATCACTATAAATCCAATAACTCCCCAATAGATTTTACATTTCCTACTTTTAAGTGACTATAAGGAGAATCCATTTGAAGTGGATTGCAACGACTCCTTCGACCAGAAGACTGCTTTGGTGTGTAACTTGTATTTTAGTTTTTAGCTCAGGTTTCAGCCTTTGCCTGTTTTTTAACTTAAGCCCTAGTTCAAGCCTTATAGCTCATATTTTTGTCATTAACTCTTTTAGCTCATATTTTAGCCTCAACCTTGTGTTTTCGCCTTTAGCTTGTGCTCCATCACTCTCCTGTTTAGCTCTTTTTTAGCTCCCCTGTCCTTTTCCTGTCAGACAGTCAAGTTCAGTGTCCACTATTACCACTAATTACATCACAGAAATAATTTCCAGCAGAGAAAAACACAGATCTTTCTTCTCACTGCTAACTTTATCTGCTGGTGTGGTGTTATCATAGAGACTTCGACTTGCCATTGATCAATCTGGTCTTGTCCAACCCCATCGGGGAGCTAGAAATTAGCATTTAGAAATAATATTTTGGCACTGATAATCTCTTTTAAGTTATAGTTTATGATCAGGCGTATTTCGAAAGTCTTCACAGCCCTGTTAAGCTGCATCGAGAGTAACTGGTGCAAGAAATTTCTTGGACTAACACTCAAACCAGTTGGTGGTGAGTTATGCAACAATTACAGCCACAGTGGTCAGGTTGTAATGTGTTTCCCCATGAACATCATTTAAAACTGATGCTGAGAACAATGTGTGAAACATATGTGGAGTCAGTACCTGTGTATCTGATAGAAAGGATGAGGCCTGATCGATCGGTCGTCAGCTGTTCCAACGAAAACCTGCAGAGAGAGCGGCTTCCTCTCTGTGTATCCACACAGCTGCACAGAGACACACAGTGAGAGGGAGGAATCAAACTGAGATGAGACCACAACATGTGTCCAGACACTCTGTCCCAGCATCACAGGAAGACAACATTCATGCTACATTTGTTCTGTTAGGGAGTAAATGAAAAACAAAGACAGTTTGGCCTGTTGGCTCAGTCAGGGCACCACATGTAAAAAGGCCCCCACTGTCTTCCTGCTCTATCACTGTCCTGTCCTTAGTTCAAAGTATAACAGAAACATGACTTATAAATAAGAAAGAGGAGAATTGGTGGTTTAATGCCATTCATATGTCAGTTTGTGCAGCATTCCTATAAAGACATAAGTTTTTGACACAACTTTCTGCAGGTTTTGTGTTTCACCTTGACAACAGGATGTCCCGTTGGTGCAGCTTTGACGGCTCCTCTGCTTCCCTCTGTCTCATAGTGGGCTCTGTGGTGAGGACGGGGCTGCACTTCAATACGCAGCTCGTACTGGTCAAACTGGGAAGGCAGTGGCCAGTCGAGAGGCGGCAGGGCATTTGACCTACAAGTGATTCTGACATTAGTTTCAGATCAACTGACAATACATGAAGCGTTAAGGTCAAATATTCAGGCAGACTTTACTCACAGAGCACTTTTCATACACAAGATAGTATGCTAAACGAACAGAAAGTTAATAATATTAATAAAAATAAAAATTTGATGGGGTGACCATACCCCCCGCAGACACACACATACATATGCTGCCTGGTAATCTCTTATGAGGAATTACTGAAGGTAGAATGAGGTTTTAAAACTCAGGGTAGGAGAATAAAAAACCAAACTAAAAGAAACAAACAGAACAATAAAACACTAAAAGACTTTGAGACTGAAAAAGTAACAGAAGATAAGGTACTATGCAAAAATTTTAAGGTAAATTATTGAACAAATAAATACTGATGATAAGATAAATGTGTACTATAAAATTAAGTTAATAAACAAACAAATAAATAAATTATACAACTTTGAATAGATTAGGATCCAGATTAATCAAACAAATAAGTAAAAACCAGCCAAAAGCTGAAAAGAAAGGCAGACAATAAATTATTCAAGAGTGTAGTGTTTCTTTGTCTACAGACGACATACAACGTATAATATGATTTTGCACATTTGGTATTCTAGAATATTATTCACTGTAAACATGAAAAATATCACTGGAGTTGTGATGATGACACTTAATTATAAGTTGGTATCATCTCAACTGCAAAATATATTTCAACTCAAAATTATATGTCTAAATAAATCGGTAATGCATGTTGACTTTAGCCCCTCCCAGCTGTTTAGTGAAGTTACAGCTTTCAGGAAATACCCAGAATGCCTTTGTGAGTTGTAACCTAACATTTACAGTAAGGAGTTAGGCGGTAAAGCAGTAGATATGAGGCTGTGCTGTACATCGAATTGATAAGCGCAGGAAAGAATAAACTGTATTTTCAAAACTCTGCAAATCAATTTGTGTTAACAGAAGTGATGGAAAGGCTTTTTCTGAGTAAAGACTTTAGGAAAGGTAGCGTTAGAATTCCCATTTCTTTTCCGAGTCAGCAAACCAAACTTTTTAGATGATTAGTTGTGAGTTTGAATAGATGTTATGTGTATCCTTGCCTGAACAGAGGGCTGTGGGCATTGGCTCGAGTCCGTCCCCAGGCTAAAGCAGGAGGCACAGAGAGGTAGTCCATGCCCACTGAGGGGGGCTCTCTCCTGGGCTGCTGTGTCTCCGGCAGCATGCAGGGGGAGCTGTGGCCTGGAGCCTGCTCCTGATCCACCTCCCTGGGAGACAACTGGAAAAACAAAATCCAGTTCATCATTAAAGTACTTTTTCTAAAAATCATTCAATCAACTTTCATATGGATGAAGTTTCTGTGCCTGTTCCAGTGACGTCTTCCTGGTTTTCTGTGGGATGCTGAGCTCACAGCTGCTGGGCGGAGCCTGTGACAGACTGATGGAGTCCCCGCCCTCCAGGTTGCATCCCTGCAGGTCTTCAGAGTAGCTGCTCCTTCTTGAGGTACAGGGGGAGGCCAGTGGGGAGTTTCTGCGCTTTTTACCCCCAGGGGATGTGGGCCTTGAGGATGGAGAGAGCCCAAAGTTAATGGTGGCTTCATTAAGCTCCTCCTCCTCCACCAGCAAAGAGTCGCAGCTGGAGGCAGGGCTGAGCCAGCCGCGGGAGGAAGGGCTGGAGGCCGGGCTGGGGCTGAGGGAGCCCGGGCATCTGTCGCGGTAACTAAAAGGGTCCAGGAGGGGGAGGTAGAGGCGATCACGGTCCCAGCCACCATTTCCCCCCATGTCCCAATAACTGGGCACGGTGGAAGCCGGGTCATCTTCAGGGGAGATGGTTGTTATCTGGATGCTGGGACACTCGACCACACGAGACTCTGAAACCTGGAGGAAAGAAAAAAATACAACTTTCCTCAAAGGTGTGAAGAATCAGAGTGGATGTGGTGACAGTTGGTCAGGACGTCTTACCTGTACAGAGCGTGCCGGCAGGCTCTCATAGGTCCCGCTGAACTCTCTGGCTGGAGCTCGACGTGGTGGTGGGGAATGCATCCCAGCCCTCTGATTGGCTGAGGCTGGCGGGCTGGGGATGCTGATCGAATGTCCTGCATGATTGGCAGCCAGGTGGTTCTCTGTACCTTATAAAACAAGAGGACAGGTACAGTTCAGATCACTGGCATGAGCTTGTTGGCAAAGGAGTTTACAGTTTGTTCATTTTCTTAATATGCACATTTGCTCCTGCATGGAAATCATTTGCTTCTTGGCTGACTGAATTCATATAAAAAAATGCTCCATTTTTTACACATTCTTTCCTATTATATCACATGCTGTGGCTTTTTGGGTTGTAAAATCACACATTAATCCTTTATTTTTATACCACAAAATGACAGAAAGCTTTGAAACTTGTTCTTTCACATGTGGCACAAGAAACACTCAATAGCTGTCCCTCAAACTACTTTAAAGGCTATTTGTGGATAGAGGAGTTTCATTTTTTATTATCAACATGCAGAAATCATCTGTTTCACAACATTTCACTGATTGGTGATTGTTACCATATGAACAATGTACACAACTGGAACTATTTCTTTGGGTCTTTGATGTGCACACATATTTTTTGTCCCTTCACAGATAAGAGAATTGTTCCATTTGCGGAGAAACCAATTTTCCTTCTTTTGTGGGAACAAAATTGAAGTCTGGAGATGTTAAGTGGCTCTTTTTTGTTATACATTTGCAGTGTTGTACAAGTACTTTGTAACTTTACTTGCCTAAAATTTCACATATCCATACTTTACTTCTTTTTATTTATTTTTGACAGCTTTTACGTTTACCCCATGACATTTCCTAAATAAAACATGTACTTTTATTCCAAAACATTTCCCCTTGCCATCTTCATTACTCATTACTAAAAAATTAAATAAAAAGAAAAATCAAAAATCATGTTGGTGACATTTTTTGGTGGGAAACACAGATAGTGAGCGGTGAACAATACACGTCTTTGATAAACTATAGATCAGAATTGATGACAAGAGTTTACAGGCCATGAAGCCAAAATGTTTAGAGCACCCTCTACTGGTCGTCTGTGGGACATGCTATAAGCCCACCTCCTTCATGTTAACAAATGAAACATTAGTAAAAGGAAAAAACTAAAACTTTCATTGACTTGTTTTGTTTTGTGAAAAAGAAAAATGATGGAGGCTGTTTACAAATGTGGTCTCCTGCAGCAGAGAGAAAAAATGTAACAAGCTCCAACATATAATAGCATCTGCTTCAGACCAACCTGAGGGTTATCTAACATTAAAGCAGTACGTTTTCTCTATTGTTTGGTGAACAGCAGGGATGTGATAACAGACCTACTGCTCTCTTAGCCACATTGCTTTTGCACATGCCTTGGCTCAACCAGGACAACATTTAACTGTTTAAGGTAAGTCAGATGAACAAAAATATTGCAATCTGTGAATTAAAAGCTCTATGACATGGCAGGATTTGTTTCCATATTACATACCCTCACTCAAACATGTGGCAGCAATTTCAGTTGCCAAGAGTGAGGTGGAGATTGTGACTAAAATCAATCAGCTTTTGGCTTAAATATGAAGATGAAGTTTCTACATCTTCTTTACAGATTATTCACAGCATCCTCTACCAAACTTTTCTGACATCACCAAACAATCATCTAAAGATCCCACAGTCAAGGCCACAGTCGTCACCGCAGCATTTCCCAAACGTGGAGCGGTCGGCCTGCACATGGAGCCAAACAGTAGTTACTCTGTAATGAGCGAGGCTCCATTCGAATCATTGTTGTGCTGCTGTGGCGGACGGCCATGCAGGCAAATTTTGGGCAACATGGACACACAACAGCAACTGCCAACAAATTAAGACTCGGGGTGAAAAACCTCTTCAAATGTTTCCTGGCAACAAAAAATATTTCCAAGTGATTAAAGCCACAGCAGTGAGGCAACTCTTCTGCAGGAGGATTTTTCACATGAAACAATGATTTAGATGTTTGTGAGCGGACCAGCGGAGGAGTTTATGAGCCATGAAACGTACCTAACACTTATTGAACACTATAAAACTGATTTCAAGAGTGAAACATCTAATGTACTGTAATTTTTGTTCTGTGTCCTGAACTGAACTTCTCATAAAAAAGTAGTCTGATGAGGTTCCCAACCTGTGGGTCAGGGACCAAGAAAGGGACGCTAGGTGATCAACACGATGAAAAAGTAGAGATGATCTTTCACTGCAATTAAATATGATTGCCTGAAAGCTGTTGCTTTTCTTCAATTCAATTTATGTGTAATTTGAGCTCATTACTGTCTATAAAACATTGATGAGTTTGGGTTTCATCCAGAAATTCAAGGAGACCCCACTTAAATTCTCACAGAACTGAAACATCTCTGAGGACTGTCTTAAATGAGCCATACCTATAACACAAGCCAGTACCCTGGTGTTTTTTAATAGTTTGTGGGGGATGTTGGCACAAGCACGAGCATTAAACAATGTAAATATGAAGCTGCACACAACATGCAACTTCCAATATTGAAAAATGAGGCACATGAGAAAGCACAAAAACCTGCCGCAAAGTTCACACTTTACAGCAGAGAATAACATGATTACAGCCTGGTTTATAAACAGATGACAACAAGTCGCTGCAGCAGATTTTTTAAGCCCATACTCACTGGTTGGAAAAGCTGACCTAACATAACTTTTGGTCCGCCAAACTAAAGGCAAAGATGTGGATCTGAGAAGCGTCTGACACTAGCTATGAGCCAACACGTCAGTTACTGAGCTGTGCTTCTAAATATGCTTCTAAGCTGAATGGTCAGAGAGAAAAACTCAGCCTCATACGGCGTGAGAAGTTAGAGAAATGAAATATTCAGAATATTTTTTCCTTTTTCGGCTTGGGTAAACAGATCTGTTTAGCTGTAAAAATAAGCTTTTTTTATGTGCGTGTATGAGGTTTCTGCTAATTCTGGAGCCAACCCCAAGTGGACACTCAAGGAACTGCAGCTCCCTCTGAAGTGGATTACAGCAAATCCTTCGGCTGTAGGACTCGCTCAAATTGTCATGATGACATGATTCTTAACAGTATTTGTTTTAAAAAATGAATCTTTCTTTTTCTTAACACTACTTTTTTCTGTTCCAGACAACTTTTCACTGGATAAAATGTATTTATCAACATTTACATAGCACTATTGTTTTAAACGTGATAGCAAACAAATTTCTAAGTTTATACTGTTGTTTAGTAGCCGGAATGTTTGGCGCTACTCTCAGCCCAGTGCCCTAAGACATGTCTATAGCACGTAACATTCGTAAATCCTGGTTAATAGCTGCCAGTGCTCATCTACCAAGCAGAGCTAACATGTTTTGGCTCTTCATTTTATTGACGGACTCTTGGGTTTGAATTGATCACTGAAGAATAGCTGCTGCATGTGGGTTGGAATGGACATTATCACAAACAGTTATGCCCATGTTTTTAGTCTTTAGCCTGTGTTATAACCTTTAGTCCGTGCTCTATTACCCTTCCTTTTAGTTTTCCTCTGCTCTTCCTTTCTTTTTCTGTTAGACAGTCCAGTACCAGTGTCTACAGTTACAACTAGATAAATCCAACAAATTGTTTTTGGTAGAGAAAAGAACACTGGTAAACTTTGTCAGCTGTCATGGCAGTCAGAGAGACTTCGGGGCGTCCTAAATTAATCTAGTCCAATCCAACCTGTCCACTCCCGATTTGGGAACAAGGAATTTGCAGTTTGAAAGAACCTATTCTAGCACTGATACCCCTTTTCTAATTGGGGATAATGATCAGGCATATATCAAGAGATGAGACTTTCAGACCACTCTGAAAGTCCTTACAGTCCCTTTGAGAGAGCAACAATGTGGTTTACTAACCTCTAAGTTATCTCTAGCTATATCATCTTATTCAGTAATGTGCCTCCTCAAGCACCGAGATGATAACAAAGGGTGACACAGCCAATGACGGTGGCAAGAGGTCATAGTCACAACTTTGTTTGAATTGTTTCTCTGAACAAGAAGACTCGGGGCATTGATATGGACATCAGAAGTGACAGTGAAGTGTCAAAGGAGCCAACAACAGATGTCAGTGAAGGAAAGACCTGCATGCTCAGAAAACACTGGGTGAAGAATTGTTCTCTTGTTTCTCCTGAAGTTTACTTTCATGCTTAGGGTGTGGTAATACAACCGTATGCCAGTGTGGGCGGGAAACAAATGAAAGAGAATGAAAGAGTGGATGCAGAGATACGAGGTGTGTGTGTGTGTGTGTGTGTGTGTGTGTGTGTGTGTGTGTGTGTGTGTGTGNTGGAGGCTTAGCGAAGCAGGAGGAGGTGTGTGTGTGTGTGTGTGTGTGTGTGTGTGTGTGTGTGTTCAGTACACAGAGGTTGAGGTTCCTTCCCAGATGGCAGCTGTTAACTCTGCTCACACGCACAGCTGATTAGAAACACATTGAGTCTGAGGGCTGCACGCACACATGCACAAACACACAAACGCACTCACGCAATCAGAGATACACTCCGATATGAACACAACACTAACACACAATAACAATGTGCTCGCATGCTTACAGGGAGAGGCACGCACACGCATTACATGCAACTTAAAGACTTCACATANTGTGCTGCTGTGGCGGACGGCCATGCAGGCAAATTTTGGGCAACATGGACACACAACAGCAACTGCCAACAAATTAAGACTCGGGGTGAAAAACCTCTTCAAATGTTTCCTGGCAACAAAAAATATTTCCAAGTGATTAAAGCCACAGCAGTGAGGCAACTCTTCTGCAGGAGGATTTTTCACATGAAACAATGATTTAGATGTTTGTGAGCGGACCAGCGGAGGAGTTTATGAGCCATGAAACGTACCTAACACTTATTGAACACTATAAAACTGATTTCAAGAGTGAAACATCTAATGTACTGTAATTTTTGTTCTGTGTCCTGAACTGAACTTCTCATAAAAAAAGTAGTCTGATGAGGTTCCCAACCTGCGGGTCAGGGACCAAGAAAGGGACGCTGGGTGATCAACACGATGAAAAAGTAGAGATGATCTTTCACTGCAATTAAATATGATTTCCTGAAAGCTGTTGCTTTTCTTCAATTCAATTTATGTGTAATTTGAGCTCACTACAGTCTATAAAACATTGATGAGTTTGGGTTTCATCCAGAAATTCAAGGAGACCCCACTTAAATTCTCACAGAACTGAAACATCTCTGAGGACTGTCTTAAATGAGCCATACCTGTAACATAAGCCAGTACCCTGGTGTTTTTTAGTAGTTTGTGGGGGATGTTGGCACAAGCACGAGCATTAAACAATGTAAATATGAAGCTGTACACAACATGCAACTTCCAATGTTGGAAATGAGGCACATGAGAAAGCACAAAAACCTGCCGCAAAGTGCACACTTTACAGCAGAGAATAACATGATTACAGCCTGGTTTATAAACAGATGAGGTCTCATTACCAATATTTTTCATTCACAGTTACTCTACTGGGGTCAATTTTTTCAAAACCCAGCTGCTTTAGACCATAGCATGACACAGAATCAACATTTCCACCAATAAAAAGAAGCATGGCTGAATTTGTCGACTGATGCTATGTCTTCAGAGTCCCTAAATCATGAATGTGTTGGAAAAAGTAGAAGACTCAAAATCAACATTTTCAGAACAGTTTCTGACAGATGTGAGTGGAAAGACTTATTGTAGGCATTATGTACAACAAGTCGCTGCAGCAGATTTTTTAAGCCCATACTCACTGGTTGGAAAAGCTGACCTAACATAACTTTTGGTCCGCCAAACTAAAGGCAAAGATGTGGATCTGAGAAGCGTCTGACACTAGCTATGAGCCAACACGTCAGTTACTGAGCTGTGCTTCTAAATATGCTTCTAAGCTGATTGGTCAGAGAGAAAAACTCAGCCTCATACGGTGTGAGAAGTTAGAGAAATGAAATATTCAAAATATTTTTTCCTTTTTCGGCTTGGGTAAACAGATCTGTTTAGCTGTAAAAATAAGCTTTTTTTAATGTGCATGCATGAGGTTTCTGCTAATTCTGGAGCCAGCCCCAAGTGGACACTCGAGGAACTGCAGCTCCCTCTGAAGTGGATTACAGCAAATCCTTCGGCTGTAAGACTCGCTCAAATTGTCATGATGACATGACTCTTAACAGTATTTGTTTTAAAAAATGAATCTTTCTTTTTATTAACACTTCTTTTCTCTGTTCTAGACAACTTTTCACTGGATAAAATGTATTTATCAACATTTACATATCACTATTGTTTTAAACGTGATAGCAAGCAAATTTCTAAGTTTGTACTGTTGTTTAGTAGCTGGATATGTTTGGCGCTACTCTCAGCCCAGTGCCCTAAGACATGTCTATAGCACGTAACATTCGTGAATCCTGGTTAATAGCTGCCAGTGCTCATCTACCAAGCAGAGCTAACATGTTTTGGCTCTTCATTTTATTGACGGACTCTTGGGTTTGAATTGATCACTGAAGAATAGCTGCTGCATGTGGGTTGGAATGGACATTATCACAAACAGTTATGCCCATGTTTTTAGCCTTTAGCCTGTGTTATAACCTTTAGCCCGTGCTCTATTACCCTTCCTTTCTAGTTTTCTTCTGCTCTTCCTTTCTTTTTCTGTTAGACAGTCCAGTACCAGTGTTCGAAGTTACAACTAAATAAATCCAACAAATTGTTTTTGGTAGAGAAAAGAACACTGGTAAACTTTGTCAGCTGTCATGGCAGTCAGAGAAACTTCGGGGCATCCTAAATTAATCTAGTCCAATCCAACCTGTCCACTCCCGATTTGGGAACTAGGAATTTGCAGTTTGAAAGAACCTATTCTAGCACTGATACCCCTTTTCTAATTGGGGATAATGATCAGGCATATATCAAGAGATGAGACTTTCAGACCACTCTGAAAGTCCTTACAGTCCCTTTGAGAGAGCAACAATGTGATTTACTAACCTCTAAGTTATCTCTAGCTATATCATCTTATTCAGTAATGTGCCTCCTCAAGCACCGAGATGATAACAAAGGGTGACACAGCCAATGACGGTGGCAAGAGGTCATAGTCATAACTTTGTTTGAATTGTTTCTCTGAACAAGAAAACTCGGGGCATTGACATGGACATCAGAAGTGACAGTGAAGTGTCAGAGGAGCCAACAACAGATGTCAGTGAAGGAAAGACCTGCATGCTCAGAAAACATGCGAAGAAACAGAAGAATTGTTCTCTTGTTTCTCCTGAAGTTTACTTTCATGCTTAGGGTGTGGTAATACAACCGTATGCCAGTGTGGGCGGGAAACAAATGAAAGAGAATGAAAGAGTGGATGCAGAGATACGAGGTGTGTGTGTGTGTGTGTGTGTGTGTGTGTGTGTGTGTGTGTGTGTGTGTAGTGAAAAATGAGGGAGATGGAGGTTTAGTGTGAGGTTCCTTCCCAGATGGCAGCTGTTAACTCTGCTCACACGCACAGCTGATTAGAAACACATTGAGTCTGAGGGCTGCACGCACACATGCACAAACACACAAACGCACTCACGCAATCAGAGATACACTCCGATATGAACACAACACTAACACACAATAACAATGTGCTCGCATGCTTACAAGGAGAGGCACGCACACGCATTACATGCAACTTAAAGACTTCACATAAGCACAGGCATGCAGNTCAGAAAACACTGGGTGAAGAATTGTTCTCTTGTTTCTCCTGAAGTTTACTTTCATGCTTAGGGTGTGGTAATACAACCGTATGCCAGTGTGGGCGGGAAACAAATGAAAGAGAATGAAAGAGTGGATGCAGAGATACGAGGTGTGTGTGTGTGTGTGTGTGTGTGTGTGTGTGTGTGTGTGTCACACACACACACACACACATCAGTACACAGAGGTTGAGGTTCCTTCCCAGATGGCAGCTGTTAACTCTGCTCACACGCACAGCTGATTAGAAACACATTGAGTCTGAGGGCTGCACGCACACATGCACAAACACACAAACGCACTCACGCAATCAGAGATACACTCCGATATGAACACAACACTAACACACAATAACAATGTGCTCGCATGCTTACAGGGAGAGGCACGCACACGCATTACATGCAACTTAAAGACTTCACATAAGCACAGGCATGCAGATGAGGTCCTCATTAAAGCACATCCAACTTCTGCTTCTCTACACAAAGAGAAGTTCCCATTCACTGACGCCACAAAGCTCCATGTCCCTTCACTTCTTATGTTACACACAAAACCATCCGATAAATGACTCTAACCCAGGCTGCTGCTGCTGTTGGAGGGCTCCAGGTGTAGCAGCGCTCCTTCACTCTCCTCCCCGGGAATGGAGCTCTCCGGCTCGGCTGCGCGCGCCGGGGATGGCCCCTGGCTCTGCCGGAGCGGCGGGTCCTCCTCAAACACCAACTTGAACTCAAACTCGCCCTCCTCCCAGCCTGAGCCCGGCGCAGCCCCCATCGCCCCCCGGCAGAGAGGACAGGATACAGATAGAGTGATACAATCTGATCTCCTCTAACGACTTTCGCGTCCTTGGTCCGCTTAAAAGAGGACACAGATATCCCCAAAAACTTTTATCCTTTTCTATTAGCGCGTCATTGCGCAAATCTCCCCCCTCTTCTCTTACAAGGTTTTGATTTAACTGAAGCAGCTTTTTACACGCGATGGTTACCCCTTCTTTCTCGGATGTTTGCAACTTTTTCAGCCTTCATGCCTTGCGGTCCAGATCAAATCTTCCTCCCCGGGATCTGGAAAACTTTTCCGAAGCATGTCCTCCAGATTTAGTCCACTCTTTCATTTCAACTCAGCCGCCATCCCAGTTGCTTCGTCTTTTTCTACTTCGTCTTCCCCGTTCAAGACAGAGAGAAAGAGAGAGAGTAGGGAGAAAAAAAAGTTTATCAAATATTTTTGTCGTCCTTTACCCTTAATTGCCTTTGGGTGGGTTTCCCAGCCTCAGTTGGTCCGTTAGTCATCCCCCATAGGACCTTGGGCCTGTCAGTCATGAATCCCCTCTGCCCAACCTCCAGCCTCCCTCCTCTCCCCCTCTTCTTCCTCACTCACTCTGGAGGTTTCTCTCTTAGTCACTTCACATTTACTAAATAACACAACAGGCACTTCAAACTGCACACACACACACACACACACACACACACACACACACACACACTACTTCTTTTCTCTTCATCTTATTTTGCATCATCCAAACATCACTTTCAAAGTTTCCCCCTTGAAGATTATTATGCATTTCTCCTTTAGCATCAGAAACTTTATTTCACACGTGAAACAATTTGATTATTATTCCAATCATGGGCACAGCTCACAGCCTTAAACTCAGCCATTGTAGGCCCGCAGCACAGCCACCAGTGCTGTGATGTTAACTGTCAGCTCATGAGTAGAAGAGGGCCTATTTCCTGTGGCGACAAACACGACTGCCCCCCTTTTTTGGCTGTCATTCGTCCCTCTCCTCCCCTTTTCTCCTACTTCTTTTTTTTCCTTTTTACCCCACTCCTCCTCCCTCGTCCCTCCTCTTCTCTTCTCTCCTCTCCCTCCCTTTCCTCTCCACCACAGATCTGTTTCTCATTATCCTCTGTAGTCTGCTCTCTGTCTGAGTCAGGAGACGAAAAACTTAAATAAACACACTCTCTCTGCCTCCCCCCTCCGTCCTCACCCCCCCTCTTCTGTCTCTCCCCTCTGTCCTCTTCTGATTCTCACAATCATTAGGCGTACAGTATGCTGTACCGCCGTGTAACTGGGAGCTTGTTTCGCCGTCCCCGTCATCCTCTCGAGGTTGTGTGGGCAGGCCTGCGATGGGCTGATGTGGAGATGTTTCAGTCAGATTGAGCAGTGTTAAAAAGATGTGCTACCAACAGGGCCGTAACAAGATTTTTGGGGCCTTGCGACAGAATCCAGTCACAAAGCCCCTCCATACAAGCGCACTGTGCAATGTGACCTCATCTAGGATGGCTTTATATTTCTATTACACAAGGTTTTGCAAATAGGAAATCATAACCTTTCATTTTTATTTCAAGTCTTCAAATACAGGTGAGATGCCATAAACCAGACTCTAGGACCGCTTTGCAATTGGGGTTCTGACTCAGCCACTGACCACGTTTACATGCACACAGGTGTTAGACTAAGGTCATAGCTCAATTGTAGTCACAGCAGGGGATCTGGTCCTGTCTGTGTTAACATACAGGAAAGAGAATGGGACTTCTGGCTGTAAACGTAACACCACTTTTTGACAAGTGAAGCTGCTTGAGATTCCACTAGTTTCTGTTCACCTGGAGATGAAACAATATTCTAACATGATGGCTGAGACGGATGCAGCTGCCGCTCTCTGTTTTTATGTATGTAGGGGCTGCATGGGGCACAATAGTTAGCGCTGCAGCATTTCGGCAAGCAGGTCATCAGTTCGAATCTTAAAATGCGGTGAGCCTTTCTGTGTGGAGTTTGCATGTTCTCCACAGGTTTTCTTCGGCTACTCAGGCTTCCTCCCACAATCCAAAACATGCTAACAAGGCTAGTTAGTGATTCTAAATTGCCCATAGGTGTGAGTAAGTGCATGAGAGGTTGTCTATCTCACTATATTAGCCCTGTGATTGACTGGCAACCAGTCCAGGGTGTACCTCGCCTCTCACTCAAAGACAGCTAGGATAGGCTCCATCACCCCCTGAAACTATGAACGAGATACGCGGTTAGAAAATCAGTGATAGATGATGATGAAAATGCGTGTGATGTGGTGTTTTTTTGTTGGGTTTGAGCGCAGCATCCCTATTTATCACAGTCATCTGTTTCCTTTTCTGGCTGAAAACACCAAAGCCTGTCAAGTTCTGCCGAATCCAACTGCATGCCGATAAAAGCAATAGCTATCACATTATCTATGTGAGTCAATCAAGCCATACTACCTGATCTATTAAACAAGTTAAAAGAGAAAAAGCGTAAATGAATAACTGCTGAAAAACTTTAATGACGATTTCAATTGGGTCAAGTTTTTTGCACCAAGAGTCTTTGGTTTGGTGAAGTATAAAAAAAGCAAGTAATAGTTCTTATTATTGTAGGGGCTTTGGGTCAGTGCTTTGTGGTCCCTCAAATCAGGAGGTTGAGAGTTCAATCCCAGCTCCTGGAAGTGCGCTTGAGCAAGACACTGAACTCAAAATTTCTCCCGTGAGTCAATGAGTGCTTGCATCACATCAGACTCTGCCATCAGTGTGTGCATGTGGTGTGTATATGTGAGTGAGACCAGCAGTGTAAGATGCTTTGAGTGGTCAGAGACAGTGAGAAAGACGTTATATGAGTACGAGACCATTTACCAAAAGGTCTGAAGGTCAAAGTTTGAGTCACCAGCATTATTATCACTATGTGACACAAGACTAGGAAACAAAATGAAACTTGTCTTAAACTCGAAAAATGTATGACAATTGGTGATATAGCACAAAAAAGATGATAAATAACTGCAATTGCACATAAATTGTAAAAACTGTCTGATTAAGAAATCTGGTGACACTATTGGCCTGCAAAAAGGTTTCTATAGCTCTTTAGTTTTGTTGTTCTTTACGTTACGTGTAGTTAAAGTATCTGGTTTGAAGAAAAAAAGTTTGCTTCTCATGTGTTTTGTACACCAAAGCTGTTTGTATTCACATTGTCATGCATGGAGTCTCTGTGATAAAATGGAAATTTTTGGGTGTTGTTTCACCGTGGCGTTGAATGGCTGATAAATTGTTTAAAGGACTGCTGCAATGTGACGGATGAGTGCAGCACTGAGGAGGAGCTGCTGAGTGTCAAGTTTATATGAGGAGGAGGAGGAGGAAGAGAAACACTGCTTACATTCCTGTGGAGGCGTTGCCCTCCTCTGGTTAAAAGAAGAACTGAACTAACTTTCCTAGACAGTCAGATCTGATTTCAGGGCCCGAGGACATTTACATTTCCTGTATTAGTCTTTCACAACCTGAAATCTGTCACAGACACAAAAAAGTTATCTATTAACTGATCAGTGAATCAGATTACCTTGGCGTTATCGTCACGTCTACCGCTGGATTTCACACTAACAATAAGAAGAGATGATGTACAGCTTTTCAATCAGCTGGTGCTGGGGAGTGTTGGCTCTCAAGACAAGAATTTTACTACAAGAGTCACATTTATGAACATTAGTCTATCCCTATAATTTTTCAAGATAAATATCAACAAGTTTGTCAATGACATTTTTGGGAATTAAAGCTCTGGTAAGAGATTTTTTTCTAGATATGAAACAAGCTGAAGTAAATACTTTTTGAGCTACAAAAGAAAATAAGACAATTGATTTCTTATTCAACTTGTAAAATCCATGACAAAAACTGTCTTTATTTTAATCCCTCTTTTTTATCTTAGTCTGGTTAGAACTTATTACTTTATTGCTAAGTTTATTGGTGTTTAATGCCTACTTAAATACCTATTATAAGCTGTTAGGTTTTAGTTATGAAAGTTATCCAACATTACAATGTTTGTTTTCACTGAAATTGGTGTAAATTTGTGATATCACCAAAATATGATGTGGGTAGTGTCTTTAAATGTGACTAATAGGTCAAAGTTTTAAAAAATGAAATATCGTGGGTCGGGGAGGCTGAAATGTAATGACCACATGTGTAGATGCTGGGTCTTGAGAGGATGAATTAGCAGCACATTGTGTCTGCTGTAGATTGTACACACTTGAGTGACCTTTGACCTTTTTAATGTTAAGGTAAATGTATTTCCTGGTGTGCAGAAAGGTTTTTGTTTTGCTTTTGTACTTAAACGGCTAATGTCACAAGCCCATTTTGTCGATGCTCAGGTACATGGTATTTTGGCTTCACTTCTCACGACAAGAAGTATTTCAAATAGCAGGTGTGGGAAAAAGTTAAATCAAATTCAGTTTTCCAACATTTTGTACTCAACTTAAGGCAAGTTGTTTGACAAGCACAAGTTGTACACGTACTTACCTGTTAATACATAGGTTAGGTTAGGCTAGGTTATTTTACTTTACTTTACTTGACTTGTACCCATAGGTAGTTATCTTTCCCAGCAAGATGATGAAATCCACTTTGACATTTAGTCACAAAACAAAACAATCAGAACACAAAACCATCCAAAACAGCCATACAGACGCTCTACTAAAACATTAAAACACTGAAAATTACTCTGCTTCCACCGACCATTAATAAATTGAAAGTGGATTTCATTTAAAGGATACCTCGATGGAAATAAGTAAATAAAAACAAATAAAAGCTATCATAGGACAAACTAAAAAACACAAGTACATGACAAGTATCTCAGAGAGTTGTTAATACATCTCCTTGGTGAATGTGAGCTGGAAAACCCAGAACAACCACACACTTCAGCTCCACCATATTTTCCACCTCTTTAGAAACAAGCATTCCTGTCAGTGTCAGGGGCTTGTGTCAACTGGTGAAAGTGTTTTCTGTGTGTGTGTGATCTTAATGCATGTTTGCGCTTGTGTGCTGTCAGCATGTATGACACAGGGAGCTTGTGCAAGAATTTGAATCACCTATCCTCCTCGGAGCCATCACATTACGACACACTTTGTGCAGAAAAGAAAGGTGCCTCAGGATACATAAACATGCGTCCAGTACATTGAGACTGAGACTGTTTCCTCTCTCCTCCGGAAGGATGCATATTTGTTAAATTAAAAAAAGCCACATGTGTACAGTGTTCCGGCTCGGATATATCAGTGTCATATATGGATATACACATATAAACTTATCAGAGGGAGGAAGAGGGAGAGCATTGAGGAAGGACACACCTCTCTCTGCCTCCCTCTCTTGCAGCATGTCGCAGCCTGTGGGGCAGGATGTGATTCAGTTTAATATGGACTGAGCTAACAGAGCCTGTCACACAGGAGAAACACTATCAGAGAGCTGGACAGAGCAGAAGAAGGATAATCAAATTACAGAGAAACACAGAGCGCTGGAAAGGTCAGTCATGCTGTAATTCTCACTGGAAAAATCTTCTTCAAAATCTCATTCAGATTTTACAAACATCTGCCTTTTCTTTCTTCAATCTTAACACAATAATTTACTCTTTTCGACTTCTTTATTTACATAGAAAGGATTTATTACAATCCTATGACTCATTATTCCAAAACTCTGGATAGCAAGTTAATCCTTTGCTATTACTTTTCTGGTAAACAGTTACGGGAAGGGACATGTTTTTGAGGAGTTTGGGGAATTTATGGCTTTTTTGAAAATCTCTCAGGTTTTCTTTTGTTGTCTTTGCTGGGAAATTACTGCATGAAATTGCCAAAAAATAATACTTCTGTTTGTTTTGTCTGGTCCTTTTGCACTTGCTTTTACAATCCATTTCTTGATTTGTCATTTCAACACATATGAAGCCTGAATGTTCTTCTTTGAGGTGCACATAATTCAGTGCAATGTATGCTTTTTTTTCCAGTGTTTCTTTCTCACTTATATTGTTTAACATTTGGTACAATTTAGAAAAAGATAAACAGATATTGATAGTGTTTTTCCCAATTTAAGAGGTCATTTTCACTGTTTTCGTTTTGAGTAAAATACATTAACCATCCCACATCAGTGCTTTTTCCTGGTTGTCATTGCTCCATCTTTCAGTAAAGTGAAGTGAGCAGCCTGATTCCTTTTTTCCTATTCAGCTAAATTAACCCTCGTACAAACAATGTCACAACCCAGATCATAGTTTCATGGCATCATGGTTTGATTGTTGGAGATCCAGTGTGTGTTTCCATATGTTTTTGTTTTGTTTTGTTTTGTTTCGTTCTGTAGAGGGGTTACATGACATGTTTGTCTAAAATATCATCCATGGACACTGGTCAGCTTGGCCCGTAAGCTGAGGACCAGTTAGAGATGGTTGCTAGACTATCAAAAACTGCAGACAGGATCAGATTATATAAATAATTTTCCATTTAATTTGGGCCATTCTAACAAAATCCAACCCTGATGCATTATTGGTGTAAGTATCAGCTTCATTTAGGGATTTTCGTGCCTTTGTTTCCAGCACACACATCTACTAACTACAGTCCAGTATGCTGAGATTTTCTAGGCTCAGTTTGACATATTTTTAAGCACCAAATATTGAACATAGTCTCATCGAGTTTGATGTTTCAGTTCAGTCCTCCCCTTCAACATGGAACAATGTATTTTTTTATCATGTAAACATACTTTACAAATCATCATGTCCGTCGTTATGTAATAAGAAAACAATAAGAGCCAAAATTAACTTCAGAGATGCACTCCTGTTTAAAAACCTCTGATGCAGACTGTAGTCTAGTTGTTCCAAAGTTTCCCTCAACATATTGGCATGGGTCCACATTTTACACAGGCCTGCACCGGGTTACTTTGATTCTCTCCATCGGTGCATGAAGCAGGTGTAACTTTTAACGTTTTTTCTCCCTCACCAGGTCAAAGTTGTGGAAAAAAGAGTACACTATAAGTGATTTAACCTTGTAAAGAGCTTTTTTGAGATGAATAGACTCTCTGTTCATACAGCGCGGTTACACCAAAGACACAATAGCAGTGGTGTGCACAGAGTTGGAGCAGCTCGATTGTTGAAAAATGTGTGCTTAAGTGCCCTCCTGGTTGGCAAACTACACTAATCTGCCCCTTAAGCTCGACGTAACATGATAAACTGACCTCTTGGCAGCCAAAACATGTGCTTGAGTATCTCTTGGGGGCCAAAATGCATACTATATGTGCCTTTTTTTTCTTTTACCCCTTCTCTTCAAAATGTCTGTGCACGCCATTGCACTATAGTTTGAACTAAACTTTGGTGCACAGAGCTAAAAGCACAGGATGAAGAAACTGTTTTAGAAAGGGCTACACATCTGCATACAAACTCCTCATTTCTGACAAGCAGAATATAATTTCCTGCTGCTTAAAGAGAATGTGTTAGATGCAACCTATACTCTGAGTTTTACGGTATTAGCCTCGGGTATTAGTCCAAAGCAGTAACTTACTGGACAAGAACTCATGAATGTCAGTTGTATCATTTTAGAGGTTGTTTGCTTGTCTTTTCTTGCAGACAGACCTCTAAATAGATACAAATTTAAACTTCAGACAAATCTTTACCCATAGGAAAGCATTTATTGTCCTGTCACTTCACGTTTTATGATGACCTAGCAGCCTTCAATTTGGGGTTCATGCCATTAGACAAGTTTTTGTTGGTGTAGACACAGTTCATCCACATAACCTTCTGCTCATCGTCACTGTCAGGATTATCTGCGTCTAGTTCAGTTGTATTTTTGGGATTATAAATGTTTTGTTTGGGTTGAGGAGTTTAAGCACTGCCCAAACAGTGGTTGATAGGTTTCACTTCTCCTGCTGCTTTCTTAACCTTAATTATGTTGCTGGATTTATTCAGGAAACTGACCTTTGATTTCGTAAGGAGCTGTCATTTCTTGAAATGAACGGCTCCACTTGACATCATTACTATGTTGTACAGACTTCTTTGTTTTGCATTCTTTTCTCAGTGTTGTCAGCCTACGTCTGGCTCTGATTGTTTACTCGTACACTCTCGTTGAAAGCCACCAGGGGAAAATAAACAGTTTGTTAAAGTGGGACAGAGAAGGACACTGGGACTTAGTCAGGAAGTGAGGACTTGATTTCTCATTCTCATGCTGGGGAATGTGGCTTTGCAATAACTGAGCCAATTAACTCGTTTCCACATCACTTATGTTTGTTTTTTAAATTTAGCTTATATAAAACTGGGTCGATCATAATGTTCATCCCTCTTTGACCTCTGCCCTGCAGGGTACTGCTCTCCATGTGAATGGACAGTGAGAAAGAATCCAAAGACGAAAGACAACAAAGTGAAAAATATCTCCATGAATCAAACATTGTGTCATGACAGAGCTTTTCATTGACGTAGCACTGTTAACATTCTGCATGTTTTAGCACGCTGATTATGAGTTTGAGCTCTGCTGTTTGCCACAGGGTCTTAAGTGAATATTTCAGAGGCTGCGTCAGGATGGCAGCCAGTCCTTTTACTCTCAAAGCAGACTGTGCACCATCAAAGAACCATGTTTAACAGTGTTTATCATCAGTTACCCTGCACTTTTTTCTACAAATCATCAGCTGGTGTGCTGAAAAACACAAGAATCAAACTCCAAACTCTACCTGTGTGTGAGTTATTGTAACCTGTAATAAAGCGAAGTAAAAGTATTGTGCTTGGTTTATCCTTTTTTAATCCCCATTGTACGATATCCCATCAAGAGATATAAACTATTTCAATGGAGAGGAAGTTCTTTTGTGTCACCTGTTCCTGTTTTTAGTTGAAAAATTCATCCTCATCACGCACACATTTAACGGTTCAAAGATGAGTTTTAGCAAAAGTTGCCTGAATCGTAGTGTTCACAAACAACAGCACAGCAGAGATCTTCTACTGATATTATTCAAAAGCTTCAAAGGAAAAACTGAAGTGTCCACTTCGGACGTGAGGTTTCAGTTTCATGTGGCCTTTACGGAGCCATGAAGTGAGATGTGAACATGTGCAGACTGACTTTTAATGATAGGGTTACATGTGGCACAGTTCAGCAAAAATGCTATCAGTGTAAAAGCAGGTGTTCAACTACCAAAATGCTTAAAAAAAAAAACTCTTATCATGAGTGAAAGACGTTCCACAGGAAGTTGAGTCATTTCTGTTCAGTGATCTTTTCAACTGATGTAAAAACTCAGATCTGAACTGAACTCATCATACGAAAGAACACGTTCAACATTTTTTTTTCTCATGGGGGAAACAAAATTTTCAATCAAACATATATGGATTATTTTGAAAGGAGTGCCATGAAGGGACTGCAAGGACTTTTCAAGAGATCTTGAAAAAGTCTCATCTTTAGATATATGCCTGACCATAATCCACAACTTAAAATTAGGTAATAAGTTCTAAAATAGGTCATTTCTAAATGATAATTCCTCACTTCCTGATTGGGTTGGACTGGACCGGATTGATTCACGAAAAGTTAAACAGGAGAGTGATAAAACATGAGCTAAAGGCTAAAACACGAGCAAAGCTGTTTGTGATAACATTCTTTCCAACCCACATGCAGCAGTTATACTGCAATGATCAAACCTGAGAGTCCATCAAAAAAATGAAGAGCCAGGTTACATTTGCTCTGCTTGGTAGATGAGCACTGGTGAGACATAACCAGGGTTCACCAACACTGCAAGGTACCAGTACATCTAAGAGCACCAGGCTGTGAGTAGTACTAAATATAGCCGGCTATCAAACTACAGCACAAACTTACAGAGTTTGCTGTCAAGTTTCAAAGAACAGCGCTACGTGACTGTTAATGAATACATTACTTTGTCACGTTGCATCTGATAAAATGTTATCTTGAATTAAGAGGAGCTGGAGCACAGATGGCTGAGTGGTTTAGGTTGCGCTCCATTAGCGCAATTGTGTGGGCGGCACAGATTTAAGTCAGGCCTTTTACTCCTGCGTGTCAGTCCCCACTCTCACCCTGTTTCCTGCTCTATCTACTGTCCTCCCCTACTGCATTAAAGGCATAAAAGCTATAAAAAAAACCCCAACAACTTTAAATTTTAAAAACGAGAGAAAATTAGTTTTAACAAAAAGATCTGATCCCCTTTCAATCTCACTTTGAAAACAAATACATCAGGACAGTTTGTGCGAGTCCTCCAGCTGATGGAATCGCTGCAATCCACTTCATTCAGGCTCTCTTCACAGCCACTTTAATAGAGCACAGAAAAACTGGAGATACATTTTAGTAGAGTGGGAGAGGAACGAACCATCATCTGCAGTTGCTGGGCAAGTAAACACAAACACAAATGGGCTGATCATACATTTAATACTCAGACAGTTGGTCCTTGTTAAGCCAAACTTCTGTCATCGCTCCTAACTGCAGCTCCTGCATGGCAGCCGCTCCTGGCCTCTATCCCTTTGATGGATGTCTTTTCTAACCCTCTAATAACCCTTTTCTGTCTCTCTTCAGCTGATCTTTCCTAAAACAGCAAAGTGACATTTTTATTGTGTTGCTTGGATTTTCTTGATGATTGATGAAGTTTTATTTCATGTTTTCAGGACCCAAACTCCTCCCAGCATGAATCAGTCACTGAAGCCTTCCCTCTTGACCTCCAACCCTCCCTTCAATGGGTCAAACCCTGAAGATGAAAGCGTAGTGAGCAATGACTTCTCCACAGCGATAGGTGCCCTCATCCTCAGCTTGGTCTTCATTCTGGGCGTCCCCGGAAACCTCTTCATCGTGTGGAGCATCCTGGCACGAACCCGCCGCCGCTCAGTCACCACCCTCCTAATCCTCAACCTGGCATGTGCTGACGGCTTCCTCATGGCCCTCACCATCTTCTTCATCGTCTACTTGGCCATGCAGACCTGGGCGTTTGGTGAGGTCATGTGCAAAGGCCTCTTCTACCTGTGCAACGCCAACATGTACGCCTCCATCTTCCTGATCACACTGATGAGCGTGCACAGGCTGGTTGCTGTGGTGTTTCCGAGGAAAGCTTCAAAGCTGGTCACCAAGAAGATCGTGAGGAGGGTGATCGTGTGCATGTGGATGCTAGTGATGGTGATTTCCATCCCCTCGTTGGTGTTTCGAGATGTGAGACTGGACAAAGATGAGCGGAATAAAACGAGATGGGTTTGTGCGCCCAATCACACCAAGCCTCGACATGTAAGTGGAAACTGGAACCAGCAAATAATTTGGTGTTAATCCAAAAGTCAGCTCTCAAACAGTGAGCTCTCAAACAATCTGTTAAAAAGCATCTACTGGAGCTTGAGGTTTTTTACCCT
>RPOG01001799.1:0-124797 GCA_008086565.1 Thalassoma bifasciatum
CCATTTGAATGAATTACTATGAAATAATGTACACAATACAAGAGGCATTGATACAATCTATCACCGTCACAATATTCCAAAAAATTATCTATAGCTGAAGGTCTATTTGGGCGATCGTGTTTCCATTTCTCCGTTGAAAAACTTAAATTACCACCAACCCAAGTGTCCATCTGCAAAAATTAATTATGTTTAAATATCGCTTCTACAATTTTTTGTCTGCAAAGTCAAACTGCAAGGGATTTTGAGGTCCAGGTGTAGATACCAAACACAAACCAGGTCAACACTGCTACAATTAAAGTTATTGTTGATATGTAGATTGCATGAAAAAAATTCCATGAATATGATCAAGTTGAGGCTCAATAAAGTTTGATACATTAGCAATGATTAAAGTGAAGGCTTAAACAGTATTACAGCAGAGAAATTATTTGCCACAAAACTCTTATTGTGTCTCTGTGTAGCATCAGGTTTTAGACAACAGGTGTAGGTCTAATCATACATGTTTCACATTATAATTCTATTTTTGTCATCAAATCTTACTACTAAGTCATTTTACTTACTAAATCTCTATCAAACACCATCAACATGTCAAAGTTGTGTACGGCATTGTTATATTCAACTCAGCACATTAGTATACTGTATGTTTTACTTCACTCAGTTTTAAGATGGATTACAATCTATGGCTGACCTTACAATTGGATGCTGTAATAGTGGAAAACACAGGTGCACAGTTGCTAACCACTTGCTTATTTAGCCTAAAATTTTCAACTGGTAAAATTATTTGACTGAGCCGGTCTGTTCACACAGTCTGAGCACACTGTGACTCGTTCTGGTGTGATGATGCTATTACGGTAAAAAGTGAGATGATCTGGACAGGCCACTGAAGAAATGACGGCATTGTTAAACATGGCCTCATCAGTTACCATGGAAGCTTACTCAGAGCCGGAAAAAGCTTGAGAGGCTTATTGTGAGCTTAATCAGCTGCATACACTCCAGGAAGACTAGCATGAGCAATAGAGGGTGACGTCATGTGGTGAGTAGTTTGGAAAAAAAGCATCTTCCTCCTCAGACACAATTAAACCTTCATCAGCAGCAGCGTCGTAAAATATGCTGCCTCATGGATGTGAGTCAGCTGCATAAATGTTTACATTCTGAATAATTTAAAACCCTCTCCACTTGACTTCTTTGATGCTTTCTGTTTTCTTCATTGTGGATAAACTGTGTTAATCATCGGTGTGAGTAAGTCTATTGGCATGTGTGGGTCTGAATAAAACCTGAATATTTCAAACGTGGCCGATAAAACTTAACAGAAGGTTTGCAGGTGGGAGGCTCAGAGGATAAGTGAAAATACTGGGAGAGATAGTCCAAAAAAAGTCAAATATGACCTGGATTCCCTTTATGCTCTGTTAAAATTACCATGTGGGGAGTCACTATTGTGCCTTCTCAAGTAGCTTTGTCTGCACGGCAGCTTTTCTAATGAGGGGCTTTGGAGGAGGATGACAGAGCGCTCTGCCCATTCTGTCAGGGGAGGAGGGGCGTTTAAAGGAAATGAGCAATACTCTGTCCATAGATACGCCTAATACTAGATTCCCCCTACTCAGATGCCCTGCTGGCAGCTTGGCAGCTCCATTAGGACTGAGAAGGGTGGCATTAGTCTGAAACTCTCATTATGTCAGATACACTGAAAACCTCTAATCTCAACTTCAAATGATAGGGAGGGAATTAAACCCAACTGGGCAAGAAGGTAGTAGAAGAGGGCTGGTTGGAAGAACTCAAATCAGTTTTGTTTGTACTTTATGGACAAACTTTATTTTGGAAAGCAACCAAAAGTGTTACATGTCAAGTTTATTATGTTTCATATACATCAGATTCACTGATGCTACCTTCTTTTCTTCTCTTCAGACAAAGAAAGAGACATGCACCAAAAGAAACGCACATCCCTCATTAGTGAAGTGCATAACATTTGTCAAACAGGCAGTCACCAAATGTGTATGAAGTCCATCCAAAAAGTCCCAATGTTTTCTGCTTGCCAATAAATGCTGTGTTGATCTCATTACTGAATTAAGACAAAGGTAAATCATTAACATTTGTTGGAAGATATTTATTGGTATCAGAGAAAACATGGTGTTCATGAGGAATTTCAGAAAGATACTTCAGACACGAGGGGTTACACTGCAAAAACTGAAACCTAAGCAAGTGTTTGTGTCTTATCTTTATTGCAAATTGTCTTATTACACTTGATATGAGCCACATTCAATTGACAAGACCAGAGGCATGTCTTATTTCAGGATATTAGAAGACAAAAATGATTTCTGAATAATTATAAACAAAAGAAAGAAAATCTGCCAATGGGGTAAAAAAACAGACTTGTCAAGTTTCTTGATAGTAATTTAAAAAAAAAGAAAAGAAAAAAGGAAAAACATTTTTTCCAACCTATTGAGAAGTTTTTTTTTTCTTTTTACAAGCAGTTCAGGCATCATTGTTATCTTAAAACAACTTGAATAATGCATGTTTATGAACTGGTCTGTTGAACTTGGCTTGAACTCAGTCAATAAAAAATATATTTCACTAAAAATA
Organism: Thalassoma bifasciatum; assembly: GCA_008086565.1. Taxonomy (NCBI): domain Eukaryota; kingdom Metazoa; phylum Chordata; class Actinopteri; order Labriformes; family Labridae; genus Thalassoma; species Thalassoma bifasciatum. The sequence continues at coordinate 2,575 of RPOG01001799.1, forward strand.
AGACATAGTGACTTGCATAGATTCCAGTTTCTGCAATGTACCATCACCTGTTTTGTAGTTTCTGCGTCAGGTCACAATGTGGAACCAGTGTGAAGCTACATTAACATCCCTATACACGTTTTATGGTCTTACAAGCAGGATCAGAACAGCAAGTAAAGTCAAACCAGAACTCAATATCTATAACCTGAGGCTTGAGTTTACCTTGTCTTTAAAATCCCAGAAGCTGAGCTTAATATGACAAAGCAGAGCTTTTTTTTCTCGATACCATAGCATGGAGTTTTAAACTCCACCAGAAGGTGGAAATATTTCACAAAATAAAGGGATTGAAATAAGATAAGACCCCTCAAAACTCCAATCTTGTGTTATTGGTTCCACGTCACTTTATTTTGGGGATTTGCTCGGTGTTTCTTGAAAATGTGTGGCTGTTTTGCCGTGATATTAAGCTCACAATTTGTTTGAGAAGGATCAAAGTGATATTTTCAGAATGAGGTAAATGTATCAGTGGGCTCGGCCTACACGCTGACTGTGTGAAGAAGCCAAAACAGGATTAAGAGAAAAGACTCACAAGCTCACTGGCAGATCTTTTCTTACTGTGTCACAGAATTTCTTCAAGGCTTCAACATTTTTCAGATCCTGGTCAAAAATTCCATAATATTATTATTGTTGCTGTCACTGATGCTGCTCGTAAAATGTCATCTATCCATTTTTACTGCAAAGCCTGGTGTATTATTGGTCAGATAAAGTAAAGCAAGGACAAGCCTTAGCTTAGAAAATGTCACATCACTGCCATCTGCTGGATAATTCAAATGCTACCACTGTTCTTCTGATCTGCAGCGGTTTTGCCAACTAAAGGAATAGTTCACAGTTTTTACACAATTGATTTTTGGCCTAATCCTCAACAAAGCATGCGGTATGTACTTAAAAAAGTAATTTATTATCTTTTCTTTTTTATCATTCAAACAAGGCTGTCTTTCTTTTCCCTTAGATATTCCAACAATTTGATGTCATTTTTTTCAAATGCCGAGGTTCACACACAATGTTATTGATTTGACTTGTAACTCTTGTGAGTGATCAATGTTCGTTTGAGTGTAGAGGATTTATTATTTTACTCCTGGATGAAGTCCTGCTCATTACCTTAGGGCTTGTTTGTGTCCTGTTGTCTGCATCACCGTGTCCCGGCCTCTCCACAAAAATGTAGTGGAGAGTGCGTTGAATTTAGTCATTTTTTACTTCAGCTTTCCTCAATGCATGGAAAAGTGATGCAGAGGTTAAACAAAAGTGTCTACCTTTATTTCAAGATGTTTCGGAAATTCGTGTTTCAGAAATTGAAATTTCCCTTCTGGATCAACTAAGTATTTTCTATTTCATTGTTTTAGTGGAAACACTAAGAATGCATCCTTGACAAACGGCAACAAAAATCAGACTCTTGAAGGTTGTCTTCTGGCTCAACTTGCCCCAGCTTAAGGGGAAGTTGATCCAAGTCATTGGATAAATGAAGCCACCTGGAGGTAAGATGAATAACCAATTTAATTTTCCCAGTTCAGACTTGAGCATCATTTTAGATTAACCAAAATGGAAACTTTAGGTTAGGTTTCGCAGCGTTATGAAGGAAAACCAAAAAAATGTATAATTTAACACAAATGTGAGGAACATTAATCAGACCTGAGTTTTGATTCTAGGAGTTGAGATACTTTTATACTTAACAGGTAACTACGCCACATTCAGATAGGAAGCCAGAGAACATGACTGTCAGTATAAGATAATTTTGGATCCAAGTAACATCAACCAAACCACAACAGAACTTTATGAGGACAGAGAACTCAAAGGCTTTAAGTTTTAATGATGGGTGAATGAACAATGTAATAGATTAAAGTCAAGGAGAAATAGTTTGCATTTAATCAAAAGTAGAAGTTACATTTGTTATCCTGATATTATTGAACCTTCTCATAGAGATCCTTTCTGAGCAAATGATGCAGAGACATGTGTTTGTTTGGTTTGAACCTGAACATCTGTCACTTCATCATGGCCCAAAATGGTGATCCACTAATAAGAAAGAATTTGGAAAATAAATAAACTCACTAATAAATTATCATGATGCAATTGTGAGATGTGCAAATTCTTGTAACCGTGAAGCCCTGGTTCAGAGAAACACTGTTCATAGCTGGACTGTCTCAATAACCTGTGCTTGACATTCTCTGACTGGGTTTTGGCAAATCACCAACATGTGTGATACACAGTTGTATAACTGAATAAATTTGCTTTCATGTAATTGGTTATTATTGCTGAAATAAAAAAAAAATTACATTGACAAGCAAGAAAACATACTTAAAATATTACAATGTGCTTCTGTCAATCACAGAGACAACAAAATGAAGAGTGATTGCAGAATTTATGGTCAAATGACAAAAAACATGTACCATTGCTTAGATACAGGGGGTGGGTCAACGTAACCACTGACTCATCTTCACTCCCCTATGGCAGAGTTTGAGGTATTTGTGACTTCTGGGGCACAATATTTTCTCTAACTCTCTCCAACTTCTCATAACTTCTGACAAGGCACTGCAGCTTTAGTCAACAAGCTAGAGTTCCAGGCTTGTCCTTCAAAATAAAAGCACATAAATGGAGGTCGGAAAGACTACAACTTTCCGCGACGCCCTTTATTGTGTAATGAAGACGCGGTTATATTAGTGATTCTATGATTAGAGGTAACATTACATTTCAAGTCCACGGGGACAACTTATACATTTTACCAAACATTGATTTCAAGCAATGACCAATTTTATATTAATTGGGTGATATTCTGCGTTCATTTACACAGCAAATTAAGAGTTTCCATGATTTAATTAGAAAAAGTATTTTCAGCATTATTTGCTCTAAATAATCATTAAAGCATGACAAAAAACGATTCAAACAATTAATGTACATGAAAATATTTACTTTGTATGTAGGAAATCAGTGTGAACTGTTACCCATTGAAAAAACCCCTATCAATTAGCAATGGTTTGCTATAAAGCCAAATGACTCATATGAGGTCACATCTTTTTTGGTGGGAACCTTTGAGAGAGTGTGGTATTTTTTATGTCCTCCTCATAAATTTTTTATCAAAATGATTTTCTGTAAATGGTGCAGTGTAACTGTTTGTCAGCTGTGTTATAAAGATTTTCTTGTGCAGTTACCTTAGATATTATGCTGACCAAGATGTAAAGACAAGAAATATGAAGTGATAGTGGTCAGGTGGTGACATGTTCAAGGTCTGTGGTTAGAACAAGGGACAAGAATGAAGAAATGTCATCCAAATTACCTGCCATCTGTGTTACCCATTACTAAAGTTTGTGTTGTAAAGAAAGGTTTCTGCTCATCCTGTCAACTGTGTTACTGTGTGACTGTCTTACATGCGATTCCTGTTTCGCTTTTATATGTTGGCTAAATTGTGATATAAATGATGGGTGACATAGTTTAGGGAGGTGACTCTTATGTAATAGTGTGGAGTAACTCTGAATTCAGTGTGATATGGATTTGTGTCTATAACAAAGTTGACAAAATAATGAACCTTTTGGACAATAATTTATATATTTAAGAATTCAATGGAGACTAAGCTTGCCAGTTAATGAATTTAGTACACTCCAGGAACAGTATATACCAAGCAAACAGACAGAATATTAAACAAAAATGTTGGCACGCCTGAAAGGTACCCTTAATTATAGAGTCACGAATATGAGAAGCCGATTTATTTAAATGTTTTTTTTCTAGTCATTTAATTCTTGGAAATGTGTTCTTTCATTATGCACCATGGACCTAATATGAAAAAAGATGAAACCATGTACTTTTCAGAAACATAAAAGACTTTGTATTCATGTGTGCTGTGGCCGGTGATGATTTAAGTATGGGAAAGAAACTACATTTCCTAACAATATAAGGGAGCAGAATACCAACATGGAGTTAAAGTGCTTTTATTTTGAAGACCCAGTCTAACCGGATGTGTCCCGTCAAAGTTTCCCAGCTGGACGCAGTGAGGGAGAGGGCTATGGTGGGTGAGGAGCAGGACAAACGCGGACTTTCAGAGAGCTTCCCATCAGCCTGTGCCTGTCCCGTGCTGCTCTATCTTTGAACCATGTCTGTGAACGAAGTGCACGTGCTGCGGCCCTTCAAGCTCATCGCGCTGCTCTGTGTTTTCCTCGCGCTCTGCTTGGATATCGTGGCTCTGCTCAGTCCTGCCTGGGTCACCGCCGAGCATTTCTCCCTTTCTCTGTGGGAGTCATGCTCCCAGTCCGAGGCACGGCAACCGGGAGAGGAGGAGGCTGTGTGGAGCTGCTTCTCCACCCTCACATCTGGTACGGATCAATGTTTGTTTAACACCTTTTGTTCACATTCACAGGGTCCTGTGTTGTTTTGAACAGTCTCTGCCTGAAACCAGGCTTTTATGTGGCAACAAGGAAAGTCAAACACGGTTTAGAAAGTTCTCAAAAAGGTTTATCCTGTACGATCACGGAGTTAAAGTGGGAAACTTTTCCTCGTGCCACCCAAAAGATCAACATCTGGTTGGAAATGAACAAAGAGGAATTTTTGTGTAACAGTGAGAACAGTCTGGTAGCATTGGTCATCATCTTCCTTTATTTAATTCATCATCTCCTGGTCTCAAAGCTATAAAAGCCTCAGTTAAAAAAGAATGAAATGAATCTAGGCTTTATTGAGATTTTTTTTTAGCCCACACCAAGTCGAAATGAGTAAAAATGTCAAGTTTTTGAAATAGAAAATTTTGAAATTCTGAGACAATAAGTTAACATTTTGAGATGAAAGTCTAAAAAAAAAGTTAAATTTTGAGATAGTCAAACTAATGGGAGGAAAGTCAAAATTTTGATGTAAAAAGTCAAAATTTGGAAATAAAAGTTTAAAAGTTTAGATAATCAAGTCAACATGTTATGATAAAGGCAATGTTATGTGGTATAAAGTCAAAATTTTGAGGTAAAAAACCAAGTAAGGAGATGAAGAGTCAAAATGTTGAGATAAAAAGTGAAAATTTCGAGATCAAAAGTCGAAATTTTGAAAATTCTTTTCATATCATTGACTATCTCAATATTGACCTGTTATCTCAAAATTGGCCTCTATACAAATGAGAATTTTTGCGTCACAAAAAGGGGAACTTCTGATATGAATAAGATATAGATTATCCTGCAATTTTGTAAACAGACACTTGAAAAAAAAAATTGATAAATAATATTGTCTACCAGGGATTTGCAGTCTTCAGTCCTCCTGCGTTTTTCAGAGTGGTGTATTCAGAGACATGATGAATAGAAATAATACACAAGATGTTCCATCCCAGAGGTTTGACTTCACCTCAGAGGCAGTTTGTTTTTGTTGGCTTGTTGTTGCTCTCTGTGCAGCAGCTGAGGCTTTCAGGGCTTCTTCTGCTGCTGATAAATTTCCTCTGTTCATACCAGAGCTGTGACGTGGACTCACTGTAACAAACACATTGTTATGATGCTCAGCTCAGCCAGCGTTGTTTGACTCCAAACTGATAAGGCTCTGACAATAATCTCTGTCTTCCGTCTGAATCAGTATCAAACATAATTTCAAAGTGGCCATCAATGCCTGCTTCAAAGTTTATCATAAGGATAATTTAACATTAAAAGTGTGTTACACAATGAGACACAATCCCTTTGGCACACAAAGGGTTAACCACTCCAGGGCAGCAGAAGGCTTTGAGTGGTCTTGAAGAGACCATTAAGCATCCTTTCCCATCATCCAGGCCTCGCCCACCAGGTTGTCTATTGACACCCGGAGAAACCACATGACAGGAGTGTGTGCGCCTCCAAGCCTGTTTTTATCCATCAGGAGAGAAGATCTACTAATAACACAGCAGATTTAACTGCAGCGTGCTGCTAATCTCTATCGTATAGTAGATTGGCTAATTTTGTTGCTTTAATCATCCAATAGCTGACTGTTGGCTGGTAGGAAATGCACTGAAACAACTAAGAGCAAACCAAACAAAAACTGAGTAGAAATGTTATAGCTTTTGACTTCACAGTCATTGAAGCTATTTCAGAGTTTATTGTGTCTTTGGGCTCAACAAGTAAGGACACAAACAACCACAGAAGGCTACAAAACTGGGGTGTTTTGGTGTTGGTGCTGTGATGCTGAGGAATGTGTGGGTTGAATAGGAGGCGGGTTTGTTGCTTTGAGTGTCTGCAGAGCTCATTAAAGCACCAGGGGAGGGGTGTGGTGAGGTTAAAGGGGCAGTTCACCCAAAGGCAAAACACTGATTTTCACTCTTCACTGGAGATTCTTGGATTTCAGTCTACCTTTTAGGCGATCGATTTTTTAAAAATATATTCATTTATTTATTCATGTGGTAGTTTATTTTCATTTGTTCTTTAAATTAATTGTTAAATGCCTTTAGACATTATTGCAAAAGACAGCTCAAGAGAGGCAGTCAGGAAATGCCAGGAGGACTCCACCCTCTGTACATGGGGTGCCCATTTTACCAACTAAGCTCAACTTTTTGTTGTCGTCATGGGTTTTTTATAGTAGAGAAATAAGCAAATTTGGTTTTGGCTTTTTCAGGGCCAGTGCTAATACTGATCATCAGCCAGGGAGGCCAACAAACTATATTTGGAGCTGATATTTATTTGCACTAAAAGTGAAGATACTTGTCAAAATTTTGAATAATATGAACTCCAATACTCAAATCTGTTTAAATGACTTCAAGCATATGTGTGTTAAAGGGACTGTGAGGACTTTCTAAGTGATCCTGAAAAAATCTCACCTCCAGATATACTTAAATTGAGATTATCAGCGCAAAAATTGTTTGTTCTTTAAATAAGTTTTCGCTCATCAGCCATCAGATTCAAAAAGGCCAATGCCTATGTGCATCAAAATGCAAATATTGGTACAGATAATTGGTCGATCTCTAGTTTGTAGGAGAGGAGAGGATCACCCCAAAAAGATGTAGGAAAGAGGTTCAGGGAAAATCCACTCAACCACAGCAAGTAATCAAAAATTGTGTTCAGTCTGTTTTTTCTTTAAGGGAAAAGTTTATTTCACTATTATGATACAATGAACAAAATACTTAATAAAGTAATTCCTCAAGGGGTGGATTACAGGGTTTCCGATGTTACTTTTAGGAATACGTATCTTTTTGATGTCCCTAAGACAAATAAATCAAGTGCTCAGCAACAGAGAAAGAGCCAACAAGGAGTGCTGCTTCATCTGTAAGCTTTATTACATGCAAATTCTCTTTTTTAGATGAGTCAAGTGTCTTAAAGCATTCTCCTGACATAGATGAGTAGAACATCAAAGAGGTGAAACACAATACAGATAGGAGAGGAAGAAATGAACATCTTTCTCAGAATAAAATCTCTCCAGAAGAAGAAACACTGTACTGAACAGGGAGTCTTTAAAACGGGTTGTGCAGCTATTTCAAGAGAAAAATGTTCTGACGCAGTGGAAGTGATGGTTTTTTACTTTTCCACAAATGGCGCCTGAGTTTGTTTTGAGTACGTAGAATAAATGTTCTGTGAAGAAGCCACAGAGGCTAAACTAACATGAAAAAGACTGACTGTTACAAACAGAAAGTTCAACTACACCAACCTAAAACACGCCAACCTGGACTTGATGTTTGGAGACCAAAAGAACCAGAGTAAGATTTTCACTAAGAGAAAAAAAAAAACTCACAAAGGCACTCCTTTTGTCTGCATATGTCCAGTGCTCAAATCTAGGCATATGAATCTGTTATCAGGGGACAAAATGTCTTCTTGAAATATTACAAACAATGAAAACTTTGCACATAATGCAGCTGCTTTTTCAATATTGTCATTAACATAAAATTTTGACTCCATGACTATGCACCTAGTGTAATAACTCAATAAAATATCCTTATTAGTGCGACATCTGTGTCACTAAGGCTCCTGTATTCATGATTGAGTTTGTCCTCTCATACCAGCTGCACACTCTGCTTCACTCTCTTCACTTTGTGGGATAAGCTCCTGTTTTGTGTTTGTCAACACAGCGGTTCAATTCAACAGTGCTGGTCTGTGAATCAAGCTTTTGTTGACTGTTTGCTCCTCTCTAACCTGTGTGTGTGTCGCCCTGCAGACTGGCAGATTGCCACCTTGGTGCTGCTGGTGACCGGAGCTGTGGCGACGCTGGTGGCCTTTTTGGTGGCCTTGATATCTCTCTGCAGGGGGACTCATAGACAGCATTACCGCACCGTGGCTTTGTTCCTCTTCACTGCAGGTATGGTTGTTTCCTTATCTTTTTTACTTTTGAAACCAGATCTTAAGGTCTCAGTACCCCTCTGATTATCTTTCATTCTAGCACATCATATTCATGTGCATTTAGGAACAAAAGAGAACATATAAGTATGCTTGCAGAAACCACAACAATTTCCACATGTACTTGGTATTTTGTTCCAGTGCTCATATTAAATAGATGGGTGCAGAAGGAAAGCAGCAGCTGAATGAGGCTCTCTGGTTGAGCTCATTCTTTCTGTGGTGTGGAGTTCGAGGAGCTGCCGGCACGTTTGCCAAGAAAAAGCAGCCGCAGAATTTGCAGACTTACCAACAAAGTGAAGTCAGTGAGGAAAAATAGGCAACCACAGGCCCCTTGGCCAGCAGCACTGCCTCACACTTGGACTGAACTTCGCATGCACGCTCTAGAAAGGACCTTTGGGTGAAACCAGATTTTTGACACAAGTGAGGGAGGATACATCTATAAAACAAATGATGAAATCCAAGATTTAGGGAAAATGGCACATCTCCCAAGACACTTTTCATGTGTTGCAATAACTTAATCATAGCCTCGGCTTACTTGACTCCAAAAACAGTGATGTAACTCTTACCACTTACCACTACTTAACTACTACCTAAACCCATTTTTCCAGCCTCCAAACTAAAAATGGATTACATAAGAAACAGATCCTGTTTTGTATTAAATATAATGTAGCAGATTTAAGTTGCACATGTAAACTGAAAGAACGTTTTTTTTAACGGGGAATTCATAGTTTTATTTGTGAGACGAAAATGTAGATATATGTGTGAATTTTTGTAGATGAAATTCTAATTTTTTTTTGTCTGAATGATGATTAAAGAATAATTGCTAATCTGTTAGCAAAAGTAGGCATGAAGACAGGTGACACAAAACAAACCTTTCAGAGATCTAAAACTTTTTCTGTTTTCCTGTGAAGATAAGGGACAAAGAGTTTCAACTTTTAGAACTACACTTACATTGTGTAGATAAACGTTGCAAAGTTAGTCTCGAAGGGCGCAAGATGTCAATGTTTCTATAGGTACCTGATATGGCAAAAAAGCCATGAAAAAAGGCATGTTTCTTTACAGTTACAAAAACAACCAACAGCACTTTGAGAACTTTTCTTTTTATATACACATATCACAGATTAATCACATTTCAAAAAGCTTTGATGATTGTTTCAGAGCTACTCAAACAAGAAACATTGTGTCTTGTTTTGTGTCTTAAAGCATCCGTCACAAAAGACCAGTGTGCACAGTCAAGTTATGGCTGTGGTTTTGACTGTAAGTCATTTATGGCGAAGCGTGGGAATGCAGTGTTATCCTTTCCTGTGTGTAATTGCTGTAAGAGCCCTGCGAGAATAATGTCTCTTCACAAACATTGAGTGCTCAGCAGAGCTGCAGCACAGGGCCTGGACTGTTAAATGCCCCTCGGCAGAGCCGCGGCTGCATGGTATTTATTTTCTGTCCGGAAATATGACCTCAGAAGACTGCAGGCTCAGTCTGGGCTCCATCAACACGGCCACATTCTTGGGCTGCCTCCTGCACGCCCACTGCTTCGTCCTGTAGGAAGGAAAGGTGGAGTCATAGCTGTCCCTTCCTCAAGAGTCACCTGGCATGCAGGGAGAGGAAATGTAGTAGCTGGTGTGTGGGTCACAGAACGCCTTTGATCACGCACGCGCATGATTAATCAGTGACGCTGACATGTTTACCACTTGTACTCAGTGGTCTTGAATGATTGAAGGGAAATATGATTCAAAAAGAGGCCAAGGTCTGAAGAATAATAAGATTGTTAGAGAAGTTTCCTACATTTTGCCAAAAAGGGAATTGGAGGAAGGGGGCTGAAACATTTAGATTCTAGTGTCTGTTATGGAATAAAAAGTTACCCTAAAGGAGAAAGAGACCCACTGAAAGAAAACTTCAAGTAGCAATGTTAAACTCTCTTAATGCAGGACTCACAGAAGAGAAGAAAAAGGAAACATTTTCCTGTGACATAAAGTTTTCTTGAAAGGGATACGTTTGTTTTACCAAGCAGTATTTAATCTTGTGTGTTAGAATTTGATGTCTTTTCGTAGGCAGTTGTTGAACATCAAACCTCTGGTAGTGCTGTGGAGGCATCTCTGCTGGTGAGAAAAGTAACAACCCAAATGGTTATTTGATCTTTAAAGGTCAGAAAAAAAGAAACATGTTTACCACAGGCTCATACAACCAACCATTTAGTTTCTCACTTTGGCTGGATTACATCACCAAAAAGATGGTGTCCTATACATGTGTAAATTAAATATGCTCAAAGCTTATCGCCGTAATTGATCTGAAAGATATCAGGATCATATTTTCACCTAACCCTGCTTGGAACTGATATACATTTACGGTAAAACTGGAAACTTTGACAAAAATTCAAACATAAAAATTTCAAAATACAACTTTGACATATTTTTTATATATATATTAAATCAAAACTGAAGCTTTACAGTTTTCACAGTAGTGAACCAGATCCACGTATTACGTCAGTCCTGGGACATCTAGCCAATCAGATTGTGTGGTGGGTGGGACATTAGAGGAAACAGATCAGAGAGAAAGGCACACCATCAGTGGAGCCAAAGCAGCACACTTTCATCAGTAGTTGTTAGCCTTTAAATAAGTGGTGAGAAGGTTGATTTTTGACTTGAGATATCGGTGCAAACATCAGCACATGTAGCCCCCCCAAAAAAAGCCCTCTAAATTTTGACGCTGATGGACTCATTTGCTTTTGTAGTCCACAAAGTGAGACTAATATTAATTCTAGCCTGTTTCATTAACAGCTGAAAATTCTTTGCTGGAGATTTATTTTTAGAAATAAATGTAAAAAAATACAGTTCAGATTTATTTTTCTACCAAGTGCATTAGTCTAAAGGCTCATTGTTACCCCAGTTTATTTGTCTTGATGATTCAATGACTTGATGAATCTCTTTGTTGTAGTGGTTCTGCAGGCTTGTGCTCTGGTCCTCTACCCAATCAAGTTCATCGATGGGACGGTCCTTCAGACTTATCACGAGTTCAACTGGGGCTACGGGCTGGGCTGGGGAGCCACCATCTTCATGCTGGGGGCAGGAATCCTCTTCTGCCTGCGGACTGACATATACGAGGATGCTATGTACTGAGCTTTTTAAGCCCCATCATGGAAAACACACACCTACATGATCACACACAGACAATCCCCATACAGGAGGTGTGCTACTTTCCTTCTCCCTGCACACGGCTGTTGTGTATGTGAGCACAGGCTCTCTCTCTGGTTTTCTCTCTCTCTCTCTCTCTCTCTCTCTCTCTCTCTCTCTCTCTCTCTGGCTGTCTCCCTCTCTGTTATTTTTAGTCAGGTAGTGAAGGTCTGAATTAGGCCTGGGCCCCTTGCACCCCTCCTCCCGTGCAGCCGTTGGGTCCCTCAGCCCTGCCGGTATCAGAGGTGAGGTGTCAAAAGCTAAAGCACACAGAGCTTTCTGGACGGGCACAGTCACAGAAGCTGGACGTTTCCACTGCATGTTGATGTGGGTCTCTATTGTTACAAAAACAGGACGTGAATGTGCAGTGACTGACCATTTAAAGGGATTGAGTTCTCCCCACATTTCCTTTTTTATCATTTCTGTATCATTTTACAAAGAAAAGTGTGTTGTACGTGTATTTATAGCATAAATTTTTCCCCTTTTCTAGTATTTAAAAAGCTGAACTTATCTCTGTGTGTTCTAGGTGAAACATATCTAGTAATGCTAAGCCTTTGATAGCAGAAGTGTCAATTTCTCAGCTTCTTTATATGCAAGAGCTATGAAGTGTTTATAGCTTAGTATAAAACTCATACAAGTTTCTCTAGAAGGAAAAATGTAAATGTGTAAAAAGTATTTCTACATGCGGGAAAAAACAAAATAAATAATTGTAGTTTTTTGGGAGTAAAAAGAGTGTTAGTTATTGTGTCAAAAAGTTTTCTAGTGTCTTCAAACACTCCAAAACCTCAGAGATATTTCAGAGAGGAAGCATCTGTCATGACCCCTTCCATTAGCATTGTCAAAAATGTATACATATTCAAAGTGGATTCCTTACAAGGAGCTTTTTGATGTATGAAGAGTTTATGACACACAGCTACCATCACGTTAATCAAGCAAATCAAGCACAGGACACATGGAGTTAATTCATGTGTTTTATTTTTTGAAGTGCAAATGAAAGGCAAGTGCCGCAGAATTTTTTCATCTCCCTGGTGTTTGGTGAAAAACTGGGACTTCTTCACACCTGAGCAGCCTGCTGCGAAGCTCCTCTGCACACACTTTCTTTTTGAGTTTAAAATGTAACAGCTGGTTAAAGAATGGGAACGTCTGAAAATAAATAATTAGAGCAGCTGCAGCGGCGTGAAAACTCCCCAGCGCTGGACTGTTCTCTCCTGAATCAGTGTGTCCGAGGGAAATTGACCCAAATTACTGTTCCATCATGAGAACCTGACACTTGACTCCCGTGAGTAGTGAAACACAGTGTGTTGAGTTTGTGAGGTGGCTGTCTTATAATAGCAGTGACCTCAGGGGAATCCTTGAAATGTGACTTTGGTGTTAAAGGTGCAGTGGTTCCCTGGCAGACTGAGGAGAAGGCACACATTACACAGATGTAATCTAAGTTTGAGTAACATGGGTGTAAAGCATTTTGTTATTCATCATTGGTGGAGAAGGAAACTGCAAACTTCAAGTGAGTGAAACGTTAAGTTATTTAATTATTGTACAACAAGGTCAAATTTAAAAACTTCTAATATGCACATGCCATAGCTTAGATTCACATCATATTCAAACTTTTTAGGGAGCATTTTATAAATACACCAGTGAAGGGTTTCAAAATGACCCCCGATCTAATTTTGTGAAGGTCACAGGTCAAAAGTAGCTGCCTCTTAGTAACCTCTCATCTTGAAATCATGCCTCAAAGTTAGAAATAGCCACTACAAGTATCTCACAAAGGGATTGCTTTTGTGTCATAGCAGTGATTCTTCTTACTTTTCTCTGAGACAGATCCGCCTTTTGGATCTAATCAAACCAGAACTGACACCCCTGATGTTTTCTCCAACTAGTGTTAAAACCTTGTTATTATATTTTGTAGCTGAAAGGTTGCAAAGGCCAATAAACAACCCCAAGGGTTGATCTGAACTTGTGGCTCTTGATTGGGCTGCAGGGTGATTTATGTGGTGACATGTTTATCTAAAAACGCTAACCCACTCCACAGTGAATCTTGATCCCTTTTTCTTACCCTGTGAACATAAATCAGCGAAACAGAAAGACAACAGACTGGTATATCAAGTAAATTAAGATCTAAGTATGGCAGACTAAGTTTAAGTTGAAAGACACACAAAAAACAACCCAACTTCAGCTTGACTTACCTGCAACAGTTATAGACATAGTTATAAACATCATTCTTGAACCCAAATGGTAACCTAAATGTGAACAAACATGGGTTTAGCACATGCAATGCGGAGTCCAGAGGCAAAAGCCTCTGCAGCTGATGTTTCATGCTCATTTTGCTGAATACTTGGTACATGACATCTTGCAGCTAGCCAAGCCAAAAACAAGATAACTCTGTAACTCCAGCTGTCAGGACACAGAAAACATTTGGTCATATTTGGCTGCAAATCTAAAGCATTGAATTGGATTAACTGGGAGGAACTTGTTCCCTGCTGAGTAGCCTGGCCCCTGGGTGCAGTAACCAGCCAGGCCCTGCACACGTTCACTCTGCAGGGACAGATTCCAGTTACTGAACCCCGGGGACAGAGACAAAAAAGGAGCCTGACACCTTTGGGAGAAAAGGACAAGATTGAGTTATCATCACAATGATACACAAATGTGCTGAAATTCCAAAAAAGTGGTTTTATTCAAACCTGTGACTGATTTTCTGTCCTTCTGATACTGACAGGTGGGAGTCTCCTGCAGACTGGTAAGATGAATCACTGGACTGAAAAGTACCACTCGGGCTGTACATTACCTTCCAACCAATCCTCTGTTAAGATTTGCTCCACAAAAATTACATATTAACCTGAAGGAAAAACTAACTCACTTGTCATCATGAATCACTGGATCCCTATTGACATGTATTGTGGTTTTGTTAGTGACCAGCACCATATACTGAAACTGGTACGACCACTGTATTCAGATTATTTTAATAAGTTTATAGAACAACTACCTGCGTCAAAAGATGCATACCATCAATAATCATTGAATCATGCAGTAAGCGTGCTCTGTTTGAATGGGACATTTAACCATCAGATTACCCAAGCTGCTGCTGCTGATATCTTGTGACAACCAAGTGAGAAATATGAACATGAGGGTGTTCATACTTTATCCCTGTTTCTTGCATTTAATCAAAGAAGAACTCTGTCTTGATACATTCATTAGAATAAAATAATCAAAAGAGACACTCATGCACATGGATAACCAGGTAGAGACGAGGTGACCTACTGTGAGAAGCAGACAGGTGCTGGGCTGACCTTGTGGATGTCAATGAATGTTGGATCAAACACTAAAAAACACACTCAGCTTGGAGCCAGATGGCTACTTTCCCAACATGGAAGAAAATGTGACACACTGGGGGGAATGTTTTACCTTTCATTTCTTTTTGAACAGATGGACAAGTTTTGTAAGATCTAATGGAGTTGCAATAGAATAAAGTGTGGTGTTGAATGCAGGATGATTTAATTTTCAATTATTCCTGTTAGCAGGCTCACGCGACTGAATAGACCTGAAGTGAATGCATTTATTCCCAAAGAGCTATTGAGATGTTGCACTAAGTTCTAGTCATGTTGCCACAGTAAGGTATACAGTAAAAATATGCACATCTTTTTCTGTTGTGAATTATTTAAAGTGAAGTACTCTGGAAGTCACAGATCTATGGAGAATAACTATGGACAAAATTTGTAGAGTATGGAGCTTTATAAAGATCCCGTTGTTAGTAGTTTTGTTGGTTTCTCTTAAAATAAACCTGAACTGGCTGCATTATCAAAAAAGTAAATGATAATATTCAATACACTTTATACAAGAATCAAGCAAAAATATCTAACCATCATCGTGTGGTTTTCATATTGGGTGCTTTAAGTCACATGAACACTAGAGGGCAATGTGAGTTACAACAAGAAAATCCTAATTAAACATGTGCCAAAGCACCATTCTGAGTCTTGCGCATTGTTAATAAGCCAAGAGCTGGAAATATAAACCAAGAGAACAAGATGAAATATGAACTGTTTAAATATGTGTGGAAAAGGCTGAGCACATCTTATTTTTTAACTCATACTTTTAATGATGTATCAAAAAACAAAAAAACAAACAAAAAAAAACACAGAACCCTGTATGCAGCTTTTTAAATCAAGGAACTAATCACTAAACAACCCCGTGAGTTTTGTAAAAGGCGGCTTTATACAAAGTTTTGAAATGAATACATAACAGCGGCTGTTATTTCAACAAGGCTTGACTTCTGGAAAAAAAAGATCCTTTTCTAAGAAATCTGATAACAACAACTTGGAAACAATACTGAGAACAAAGGGGGATTATTATCATCTTTTTTTCCTGATGTAGATAAGTATTGAAAAAAAATCGTATACTGAATTACTTCAGTGATAATATACAAGATTCTGCGTGTGGGACATGGACTTTCATAACTGCTGGACCATTTTTTACTTCAAACGGTGAATTACCTGTAAATGTTTCATCTGTTGTGTCATCCTGCTGTTTCCGCTGCAGGACCCTCATACACTAAAAGAGACACCACTCAGTCTGGACACTTGAATTCAGTCGTTTCATGAATTTAAAAACAAATCTCAGATAAAAGGAAAACTTACACAAGTTATGGCAAGAAAAGTTGAGGGTTCAAGCCACAGACTATCCCTTTAATGCCAAACACATCACTTTTGATACATGAGTATGAGTACATTAAATACCCCCATCTTGTCAACATGATAAATAGCTTCTTTGAAAACTGTAAAAACTAACGTTTTCTACCCCTTGAAGATTATCATACCTCTACAGGCAACTAAGGATGTCATTTGGTCCTTTTCAAAAATGACTGCTCTAATTAAATCATCTACACATTTTTTTTCTCATATACAAAATGTTATGGCAGTTTTTGCACATTGTGTTAAAACACAAAAATAAAATCTCAGTTCCATAAAAAAAAAATTCTGGCTATTTCCTGATGGGCCAGGCTTTACAGGGTCAAAGTCCTTTGTAGTCCAGAACCTATTTTTGACTGAAACAACATAAAAAAATAATTAGCAAGAAAAAAAAATTACATTGAATGCCTGTGCAATGGATTTTATTCATGTCTGTTATCCCTTATTTGTGATATTTATAGCAAAGTCAGAATACTTTGCCGTGACAAATGAAAGATACTCAGGAAGTTGCTGACTGCACAGCAAACTGTTTTCATGTCTTTATCCACACCTTATAGAACGCAAATACTCTGTAATGTATGAAACTATTGTTAGGATGTGTCTTGGGTGGGTTATAAAATCTTTTACATGCAAACATGTTCACAAAGCAACATTGTTCAATCATTAGCAAGCCAGCTAGACCCTGTGCCAAAAACACATGCTTCTGTTTTGTACTGAGTGAGCTGTTGAGCCCAGCCAAAACGCAACAGAGTACGTTAAATTTGGAAGAGTAATTATTGCTAATAAGAAATAGTTGGCTTAAAGCTGATAGGATGTCTTTAGGTTATATTTCTTATTTTTCCCTACATCTGACTAAAACTAATTACAACTCCCAACAAACAATTTAACACAAAGGTCAATATGTTTTTCATTGCATTTGCTGTAAAACAAACAACATAAAACTAACTTATAGTTCATGTATTCTCTTTATATTGGCTCCTCTAGCTATAGTAAAATCATTGTTGTTGAAAGAAACTGGCAAGTTATGAGGCAAAAAGCACAAGGTGAACTTTTCCACAAAATCAAGTAAACGTATTTTAAACTGCATTGGCAAGTTATGTGGCAAACACTGAAACATCAAAAACAAACCCACAGGGAGCGAGTGCTTCCTTTGAAGTAGTAAATGCTGACTATTCAGCTGGCAAGTGTTGAAGAAAAAGTTAACAACGACAATCTTTTTCTCTATAAAAACTGAAGCTATCTTTTCAAATAACAGCTACAAAACTTCAAACATTTGTATAAAAGGTAGAACAACATGCTGGGTTATTAATACTGCAGTTTTTGTAACATTCAGCCTAATGTGGATTATCTTCAGAAATGTGCTCACAGTTTAAGTTAAATCTTTGTGAGAACTGTGCACCTTTGGAAGCTCCAGTGTGTGATTTGCATCGAGAAACCCTGTTAGGGTGGGGTGCAAAAGTGAAACATCTGTTGAAGGAACTTTGTGAGAGATGAGGGTCTTCTGTTTTTTCTTTTCTTTTTCTTTACTTTTCTTTAGGGTCCTGTCCCTAAACAACTGAATTTCCGGCAAGGAAGCTGTTGAACAGAGGATCAGGCCTTTTCCTTAGTTTTGACCTCCGCCTGCAAAACAAACGAACAAAAAAATGGTTTGAAGCGGCCTTTTGCTTTCTCTACCTTCATTTCAATGAACTTCTGTACATGTGTGTTAACTTACATATTGATGACTGCACCAACACACAATGACAACACCAGCACAGCGTTGATGGTGATAGCAATACACACATAGACAGTAATAGAGTCCCATCCTGGTTCTGTGGGCTCTTCTGACATTTCTGAAATGTGAAAAAAATCAACACAAACACAATCAAAGTTAATATTATTTACTATTCACTTTCACTTCACTGTTTCATGATAAAAACATGGGTTGCCTGTTCAGTATAATGTTGGCTGTTTTCCCTCACAATCTTCTTTCTCTATCCACCCCCTCTCTCTCCATGAGAATGTAACTGCCCCAAAATAAACACAAGACAAAAATGCACCAGAGAACCATTAAAATACCATTTGGCAAAGCTAACACAACCAATAATAAATCAGAGTGAGTATAAAGTTCAAATACAGCAATATGTGAACATTTGGACGCCACACGAATTAAAGCTTTATTCAAAACACTTTTGAGGAGTCAAACATACTATCAAAAGTTTAAAAAGGGTTAGGTGATTTTTGTGATTTTTATTATTATTATTGTTATTACACTTAATGTTCAATAAAGTAGAGGAAGGCTTTGAGATTCAAAGTAATTTTTTTAAAGTTTGCTATCCTTCAGCATAATTTACAGAGGAGTCACTGAGCTGTTTTTTAAATTTAGAAAAAGTGAGACAAGACCCTTAGATTATTTTAGATTCCATTTTGCATATTATCATCCACCCACCTTACAATATCCATCCCACACATCACCCAGTCTCAAACTTAACCTCCTAAGACCCTACATACTCATGTGGCAACATGACATTTCTGCCTCTCAAAGCCATGATATTCCATTTTTGTCAAAATTTGTATCATTAGTCCCTACCCACGACATCTTTTGATGATATTACAACATCACATCCACTTCAGTTTGTGAAATAAATAAAATAAAGAGGGAAAAATTAAATTCAAATAGCCAACATTACAGGTTAAAATAAAAACAAGTATACTTTATATCTTGATTTGAAGATGATTTATTGATTTTAAAAGTGATTCAATGGTGCAGCTCAAAAATGAACCTCACTTTTTTGCTTGTGCTTATATGACAAAAGTGATCTTATTACCCTACTTAGAGATCAAATCATATTACACTCAAAATTTACATTCATGTCAAAGTTTTGTGATGAATTTACAACAAATGCAGCAAGAAACAGTAGCACTGTAGGAGCTACTTCTCCTGTAACGTTTTCTCTTCTCTCAACAAGCTATATAACACTGCCAGAGCTACAGTGCAAACGGGAAATCATACATTCATAAATGTGCTAAGGGTTTAATCAGAAAGTTTATTCTTTTAAAAGGTTGTGTGCTCAGGGCAAAAGAACAATCAGTGTCATTTATCAACCAAGACAAATACATGGCAAGAGTTTTGGCAAACACTGTATGTTAAAACAAACATTATTAAAGATTATTACATATACATTTTCACATACATTTTAGACACACAAACAAAAGCTAATTTTAGGAATCTAATTAAAGCACAAAACGAGTTCAACTCCTTGCCTTCAAGCGCCCATTTAGTGCATACAAACAACATTTTTATTTCTTAGAACCCAGTAGTTTAACCCACAATCCTTCATTCCCAGACAAAGCAAAAGCAGATATTTGGCACCTTCACAAATATAACCCTGAGCCTCAAGTAAGTGAAATATTCTTAAAAAGATTCACACAAAATATGTACATTGCTTTCACTTCCTCTCCTCAGTCACAGTGATATGTAGAGCCTGTGTCAATTAATGTCATTTATTTAGCCCAGCCCAATAAGAGAGCACCTCTCTCCTTTAATTTTTGCAAGGATGAAGAAGCTGTCTCACTGTTTTTTGAATTTCCTCGCTTGTGACCTTTGCTCTGTGGGCTTCATATTTGCTGTAATACAGGGACATTTCACAAAGAAACTATTTTTTATAAAATACTGAAAAAAATATGTTTGTCCGTGCACTAGGAGCAGCTTAAGATATGAAAATTGTATTCTCAGAAAAATGAGTCAAGCAGGACCCTAACCAGTTCTTGCATTACACAAAGTTAATCTAAAGTCCCGCCCCTTCTTTACTGTGATAGGTCAGATAAGGAGCAGTGACGGTTTTTACCATCGAAGCTCAAAACTGAGACTTTTGCTCAGAAATACACACTGCAAGTACAAAAATGGCATTAATGGACACAGAACTGTGTCATTGTGACTGGGTTATAATGTTGCCTCAATTTTGTAGACACAAGGAAACAGAGATGGACAGCAGCAGAGGGGATTTAAATAGCAAACTACTTTCACCTGTAATATGAAGTGGTCAAAGTCAATGCAATCAATTATTTAAATAATCAGCCCCACAGAGCCGCTGAGGCTGTTTAGGCTTATAAAAGTCTCTTTTTTAAAGCTCAATTTCCTGAGAAACACACTTATTCTCCCATGTTGTCTGTTATGTATGTGAAACCCCCTCTTTAACAATGGAGGCGATAAAATGGTCAACAGACTTGTACTGATAAAGCGCCTTTTGTGTCTTGTGGTCACTCAGATCGTCTCCCATCTTTCCTTTTTGAGTTGGTCAACCTTCAAAACAGAAGTAGAGGAAGAATGAATAGGTAGCACAACAATGGTTTCTGTTTCATTTGTTTTGTTTGTTTGTTTTCTTAAAGGACCGTGATATTGTTTTGTTACTGACACATCTGACTGCAGTGATGTAAATATGATATCTAAAAACATGACTGATGAAATTTTAACTACCATAAAATCTTCTTCTGCTTCAGTTAAAACAAAATGAAAATTTAAAAAATTAAAGTAGCATGGTCATAAAATACCATTAAAAGATGATGATAAGCTTTGTTACTTGCCATTTGTTGATAAAGTCAGGCCCTTCCTGGTAATCCACAAAGTTAATGTTTCTCATGAGCACTGGCTGATGTTGCTTCAAAGAAAAACAGTTACCCTACAGTTTCAAGAATTTATAACTGCATCCAACAAAAATTTATAATTTAAAGAAGTCCTTTACATATGCAGGAATTTAGACCATGGACTCATTACAAGTCTCTTTGCATTTTGTAGTTTTCATTTCCATGGCACTTTTCATTTGCATACACTTTGCCTACAAACATACGTACATACATGCAACATAAGGAGTAGAAGAGATGGTAACTGTTGAATCATTACCTGGATAGCACGCCTGGTGGCTCCACTCGCTCCATAATCCTGCGTCTGCACAATATTGATGCAACCTGGAACGAGCCCTGAAGCAGTGTCTGTTGTTGTGGACAGAGGGCAGAGTGAGGCTCATCTGCTCAGTAGAAATCTTCTCCTGCCAAAATGAAACAATGGAAGAAAATTATTCAAGCACAGTAAAATGGACAGGGAAAGTTCATCAGTCAATGCTCATTCTGGCTCACAGTAACATTTTTTTAAATCATTTTTACAAGCTTTAAAGGAAACTATTTATCACGTTGATGAGCCGGAGGTCTTTGAAACTCGTGTTTCAAGTATAAAAGGTTTGGTGTTCAGCACTGTTTCACTGAACAACACCAACAAGCAAATTTCAGTGTTGACACATCAGAAGTGCAGTGCTACAACTGCACTGTTTTAAAAAGAAGAGGTGGAACAATTTCTGACAGAGGGATTGAATTAAATGACAGATCAGAGCAAAGAAAATGCATTTGTATAAGTAAAAAGGTAAGAGTGTTTCAAAAAGACACTCTTGCAGAATCTTAGAGCAATGTATCATTGTCTATTTAGTGTTTCTGCAGGGTCAAAAAAAGATCAATTAGGTTAAGAGAGTGTGCTATATTTGTCAACAAAAAAGTTGCATTCTGTATATATGGTAATTCTTACCAATGCAGTTTTTCTACCAAGTTCCTCCTGACTGTGCTCCACCTCCCATTCTAGGCAGTGTCCAGGAATCCGGCCAACAGGTCGTTCCCAGTTTAGCTCCAACCGCTTGTCTGGACCTGATTGCAGATTCAGCTTAGCCGTAGTGTCAGGCTTCACTGAAAAGATACTACAACATCAGATTACAGACGACCTAAGAGTGAACTGAATACATGTGAACAACAATGATGTCCCTCCCTCTCTGGGTTTGCAGGAGTGGCCCTCAGCAGGTAAACAGCCACTCACCATGGTTTTGGATTTGCAGCAGAGTGTACATTGGCTTCAGTGACCCTTCAGCTGAGGAGCCGTTTACACAGAAGATGATATTGGTAAAATCAGGCAAAGATATCCCAGTGAAGTCACAGCCACTCCTATATCCATTTGATAACAAATATTTTGGACATTCTTCTACTTGCTCAAGGTCCTTGTACCTGAGGAGAGAGAGACACATGGCTGAAAACTGCTGCCAACAGATAATGCTGTTTTGACTTCTTTTTTAGAGTGGTGGTCTGCACAACATCTTGAAAAAAGAAATACAGCACACAAATTGGAAGAATAACAAGCTTAAGTTGTAGATGCTGTCAGTTGGATACGTGAATACGTACACAGAAGTTGTTTAGACATTCTTCCAAGATAAAATGGAGCAACTATGACTCGCTTGTTGAAATATCCTGCTGGATCAAGTTATTTGGTTTTAAAGTCTGAGCACTATGAACGTCTTCAAACACCAACAAGACATAATTAAACCACCCCTGGCTGAAAACTGTGGAAAAAAACTCACCAGAAATATAGTTTGTGCTGTGCGTTTGCTGGTGTCTTTAAGCCTGGCTCCCACTTGCACTCCACGTACTTCATGTTATAGTATACACAGAGAAAATTTTGGACTTCTGTACCAACAACACCTTTAAATTGGAAAGGAGGGATTGAAAAACCAATTAGAATCATACATCACACCTTCTTTTCGTGTTCAAACTATCATTCCCACCAGGACTAACCTGTGTCAGGAGGTTTCTGGACCACTTCAGTGTAGTTTTTGCTCTTCACTGTTTCAGCATTGGTGCAGGGTCCAGTCAGCAGGGTGTACACTCTCACTCTGACATCTTTCATCATGTCAAACTGGGCACTGTACGTTCTCCTGGGTGTCCTGACAACCTGAAAATCCAGAATTAAATCCTTTCATTCAAAATATGTGTAGCTGGTCATGATAAAACACTAACACTCTTCGTACCTGCCTAAACTTCTTCACCTTTCAACACCTTTGTCATAATGAAGGTCTGACTTTTTCAGCCATCAGTTTCATTCTGTCAACATCTGCAATTTCAACAGCCTAGACTGTATGAGACTGTGAGGGAGAGGCCTTTTCTCTGAAGTGACGTTTTTCCTATTCATCACCACTGGCACACCAATGACGTCTGTGGGGCATCATAGTCTCCTGTTTCCTAACTTATCATTTTCCCATCAGTGTCACCTATTGGTGAAGAAATATCTATAGCCAGGTCCGAACTACATTTGGGGTTGGTCTTCTGTCAAAAAGTGTCAACAGTCAAGACAGGTTTAAGGAAAGCTACAATTAGCAGGATAAAGACGCCTTTGGGCTATGTGAATCAGAGTCGTTAGAGAAGAAGAAAGAGTTTTCATGAAACATTTAACATTGATTACTTTAATGATACTTAATGATTTTCATTGCTTTCAGTTCTTCCTGAAAATAGCCTGTAAAAGTTTACAAGCCAACATATCACGGACACGATTTATGGGTGTTTCTTTTCCACTGCAGATTTTGCATAACATCTTCTTCATAAGTTGCCACATGCTGGAAGGTTGTGTAATAAAAGGGTTTTGCTTCACATTGATTTGCATATTGTATCAGGCCACACAAAGATAACCAAAACCCATGCAGGCTCTTTGGTCTTCTACACTCTTTGATCTCTGTGAATACTCTGAGAGTACAGAGGAAAAACGTATCCCCAGATAACAGTGTTACATATGGATCCCCAAAGCAGAGTAAGAGATCAAGACATGATACAGGAAAGAGGGCGTGTCATTCCTCACAGACTGTTAAACCTCTCAGGGAAAATTTCTGATTGAACGACCACAACATGACTGCACATGATAATCACAATTAGTGAGCTGCTAAGTAAGTGTAATAAAAAAGTATGTACTTACACTCCAGCTGTTCCTGTAGGCGTTGAAATACTCCAGCTGGTAGAGTTTTTGGCAATCAGTCGTGTTAATCAAGCTAACTGGGAGGCTCCAAGAAATCTCAAGAAATCCGAGATAACCAGGGTCTGATATCACAATGTCCTCAGGAGGGTCCACTGCAAATGAACAGATCTTTATTATCACTGTACATACTTGTGCCTTTTCTCACAACTTTTACCTTTCTCTTCAAAGCAGTCTGTGTATAATTGATATTTTCACTTAAAAAGTTGAGGCCTACGACAAAGATGATCAAAGATTTGTGAAAATAAAAGTCAATGGAAATGCAGCTATATTTTTTTTTGTTTTGTGTAACATAAAAATAATGAGGACAAAAAAAACAAGCAAACCAACAGAAACATTAATTGACATCTGATTCAAACCCAGCTAAGATTATTTGATTATATGGTAAATGGGTATTTCAGAACAAATGTTCAATAAATGACACTTAAAATGACCTAAATGAAAAAAAAGAAGCGCTGACAGATTCTGTTGCTCAAGCAGGGATCGGTACCAACCTGTTAGTTCATCACAAAGTATGTTCTCCATCCAGGTTAAGTAGAACAGCAGTAATACCACATCATGAAAGAGCCAGGATTTACTCGCCATCACGCTCCTACCAGCACAGGAACAAAAAGGTAAAGAATTAAAAAATGAAGCTTCACAAATTGTGGAGGCAATAGGTTATTAATCGGAACCGAGTAAGCTCTAAATGTTTCCTAAAGTCGGGAAAGCATGACTGTCGCATTGAGACCACTTAAAAGAACTGAATCATCTGCAGAAAACCATCTTTTCCTGCGGTGAGAAAACAGCCATAAAAAGAAACATTACCAGAGCAAATAAAGCTGTCATGTACTCACGTGAATGTGGGAGACGTGTTTCTGTCTGCGGCAGGTTCAAGCAGAGTTTATGAGACGGGCATATATGAAAAAAAAAACAAACAAAAAAAAACAATAAGATCAGGCTCCTCCTGGACTGAACCATTTTATGATTCCCTCGAGGACCAGTCGTACTGATCTAAGGGAGACGATTGGGCTGGGTTTTTTTTAACATGAGGCAAACTTCTTTTCTTTTTTTTTTTTTTTTTAACTTTCTCTCAGAATCCACCCCCCTGACATTCTCATAACAAAGTCTGAGATACATAAATGTTGAACGATACTGCACTTACAGCATATACAAAAATTGGTAACCTTAATCTCTTCCTTTTTGTTTATGTGTGTGTTTGGCTTTATTTATTTATTTATTTATTACATTTTATTTGAGTTCTGATAATCAAGGCAGAGAAAAATGAGACAATTCAGACTTTTCTGCCCCCCCCACATTCACCCTTCAATCAGCTGAAGCAACTCAAAGAACAAGACACTTATAATATATGACAAATGTGATCCTACAATAATCAAAGATTTTATCATCAAGAATATCAATCAATCCAAATTTATGTTGCACAACGTCCAGCTTTTCTTCTTCTTCTTCTTTTTCTTTTACAATTATTACACTTTCTTTTCAGGCTATTGAACAAACATGGCGGTGCTAGAGAGTGAACCCTAGATTTTGGGTGGGTGTTTTCTCTTCTTTTTTCTCTGGAAGATGAATTGTTTGAGGCTGTTTTTTTTTTCTTGAACTGAGTATTTGAGTCGTGAGTATTGTATGAAGCTGCTACCCCCAATTTCTCATTTATCTATATCATACTGTTTTGTTTTTGCTTTGAGTTTGCTTGTGCTCAAAATAAACTTTTATTTAAAAATTTTCATTCATTTTGAAGAAGAATACTGACTTATGTTGACTCTCAACGCTACCTGAAATGCAATGATGTTGGGCTGTACAGTGAATGGAACAAAATAAACTTATTTAGAGGCATTGTGCAGATAAATACCCTGTAATTGATGTGCAAGTGTTACCCTGCTTCAATAAAACATGCATGCACAATGAGTCCAACTCAGCACTCTTAGTGGTTTGAATAAAAGTTGTCACTTTGCGGTTTGAAGCTTCAAGAGAAAAAAAATTCAGTAGGCTTACTTGTAATAACAGGTGTGTTACTTAACATCAGACGAACAGCGTGCTCTTCAGTTGAAGCAGTGTGGAGCCTAACTCTGATTTTGACAGGGTGTGATTAAGACAAAGAGATAAACCAAAACTGTGAAAGCGGAGATTTTTGGCAACCACTGAATCAAGACAAAGACAGCCATGGTCCAGTGAGCTGATGACTGACAACTTGTGTCAAACAAAAACAGTTAAATTTCACACAAATCTAAAAATGGAGAGGCAGACAGGGGTCTGGCAGGATTTGTATGAGCACAATTAGGCAGGTAAAGAAGAGGCACAGGGCAGGGTGATCAAAAAGCTGCACATAGATTTAGTCATGCAGGTAAACACAGACTGGTATTTCTGGGAGATGGCTAGGTGGTTTGTGGGACTGGCAGATCCACTTGGAGGAGAGCCAAAAGAAGCAGACGGAACTGCAGCCCATGATGCTTTTTTCAGAGTGTGACGGTGTTTGCTGGAGCTGATGGCTAAGGCCATGCTCTAAGTAATTGCCTTGAGGATCTGTTCATGGTGCTAGCGGCAGCGAACATTAGCCAGGGCCTTTGAGCAGCTGTTGATGAGATGTTCCAAGGAGCTTTTCCCATTGATCTTCCTCTCGAAGGATTCTACACTTGTCACAGGGACTGACTAAATGAGGCCACAAGACTCGGGACAGAATGGAGTGCTGCTAGATCCAGGCTTTAATCCACCACCAGGCCGGACTTGTCCACTTTGCTGAGCCACGGTCCCAGCTCTTCACCGGACTTCTGGATGGGAGCAGAGAGAAAGAGATTATTCCAAAATTCAACTTAATCTTCAATCAAAGGGGAAACCTTGGCAAAGGCAGGGAGGATGAAAACCTACCACAGATAAACATGAGTTTGGTTTGGCTGTTGGAGATATAAGCCAGAGGGTTGTGGTCCTTGAGTGTAATCGAGCCTTCATGTAGAAGGACAAACCAGGGCTAAACCATGTGTGCAACCTACTTAAAGAGTTACATTTTGACTTCCTCTCACTCTTTTTTTGAACATGCAACTGACTATTGAAAACTATTTGAAGTTCACCTGCCCTGAAGTTAAATAATGTAATAAAAAGGCTGACAGTGATATTTTTACGCTCTCATTTTTCCTGTTTTACATCATTAAACTTTAAAATAAGTTAGTCACCCAACATGCTGCTCCATTGCTCAGCTAGCTGTGTTTGTATTGACAGATGGTGAGGTAGTAAACATGTTTGCTACACATGACTTGGCCTGTTTTTTAGTGGCATTGTGATCTCTATAATCAATGCAATTTTTGTTGGGATGGAAAGAACGTAAAGTTTAATGTTTTACAGCATAGGGAGGACAACAGCACGAACATGAAGAGGCAACATGACGCCCGTTAGTCAGTCAGCACCTCCATAAAGCTTGTTAACAGATGAAAACATGAAGTGCTCTCCTAGTAGGCCACTGTGTTGACTTTGGAGTTGATAGATTACAGTTTATCATCCATAAATAACTTAGAAATCCGAACCACTGAATATGGGAACGAAACACTGGACTCATTTCCAAACAAAGAGAAAAAATTGTTTTATTTAGCAACAATCCATGTCTATTTTTTTTATTAGACGCTTCTGATGTTATCGCTGGTTCATGAGTGGCTTGGTATCAGGAATGTAACAGTTAAAACCACTTTCCTGAAGACATTCCTGCAAGTTCTTGAATCCTCTTTACTGACAATCCTCTCAAGGCTGTACATATTTTTGTTGCTTTCAGCATATTTTCCTACCACACTGTTCCTTATTATATGTTATTCAACTCCTCTTTAATACATTTCAGCACAACACTCTTCAAGCAGCCAGTCATTGACCTGTGGCTAACTCTGTGTGACCATCTTCTGGACAACAATCAAATCAGCAGTCCTCTTTAAAACTGTGGAAGTATGTACTGAACCAGACGAAGGGGTACACCGTATCTTTCTAATTATACTCTGAGCAGTTTATCAACTGAAACACTGAATGTGATTAAAAGTTTCAGATCTATTTCATTTATAGATTTTTTAGCTGTGGGCCATAAACCTTAGAATTAAGGTGAAAAAAGACAACTGATCATATCAAAGTTTCACCTCCTGAAAAACTAATGAGAAATAACGATTTTTTTAATTCATTGATTCATTTACTTTTTTTATGATTCCAAAAATTCAAACACATGTGTGATGACATGTTGGTTACCAACTGTTCATCACTGTTGTCACACCCTCAAACACATGTAGAGACAAGACAGACTGAGATGCAAACAATTGTACTTTGTTATACATTCTCCATGTTGGGTTGTTTTTAATTAAGAAATCCCTGGGGTATGTACAGATGATATTTACAGAGGTTCAGCTTCCGCTGTTCAGTATCCTTGCATGCATTTGACCTGTTTTTCTTTCTGTCTTAAAAAGAATTAAACACAAAAAAGAAAAAGAAAAAAGAAACATAAACCTGACTTACATGAGTGAGTGTTCTTGGCAGTGTGTGTTCAGACATGACTCACCTTTACCCGTATCTCTTTGGGTAAGATGACACATTTCAAACCATTCAAATGAACCAAATACAAGCATTACTGATACAATAATGAAGGAAACACTTGATTTATCAAAGACATACTTCAAAACATAGATTAAAACTTGTACAGATTCTGCAGAAAACAATGTTACATACAGACTTCTCTTGGTTGCAGTGATTTGTGAATAACCAGTGAGTATTGCTGCAGATGTGCTGTAAAGGGATCATGTTCATGAAGAACATTGTTAGCCGTTTTTCTGCGGAAACACTTAAACTGGCACCCATTCCTCGTGATACACCCAACACAAAAGCCATTTTATAAGTCTGATCCACAAAAAATGAACCAAACAATAAATCTGTAAAACTGATGTAAAACACATGTTCTCAGCTGATATCACACATCTCTGTTTATTAAAGTTAAGTCACCTAGTAGAATTTGGTCAGGGATTTTACGCTTCAGCTGTTTGATGTCCACTTTTATTAGTTTCCTTTCTGATTGCATTCCAGTGTGAGATAGCCACAGTCCTTATTATAAAACACATTCTTAATATGACACAAATCCTTTTGGGTTTAAGTTAGACAAAACCAAGTGGGAATCTTTACAGAAAAGCCTTTAATACCTGCTCTGTCTCACTTATTCTCTGCCAGAGTTCAACAAAGCAGCAGTTTTTTTGAAAAGAGTATGAGGCCATTTCACACTTCAATAGCAGATTTTCAAGTCAATCAATTGGTTTGTTTGACTCCGTCTGTGGAAGCCTTTGTTGCTTTGGGCTTCAAATACTGTCAACTCTGCCACACATTTCAATGTGTGTGATACCAAAACTTAGACTTAAATTCAGTAAAACAGTCTTGAAACTACAGAGCCCCTGTAGTTATGAAGTGATCAGTTATAATCCTGTGCACATGATTAGAGTGTCTTGTGAACATTATCAACCTTAGTGAACGCAAGAGTCATGATGACTCCACCTACTCTGATTAAATGTTTTTATTTTCTTCTAAAACTGCATGGATACAGTATATCCATGTTGTATGTTTAAGTATGACTGAAATTTTCTCCGCCCCTTGTTTACATTTTGAGCAACCTTGCCTGGCTTTGACTGAAAAACTGAGATTTTTAGTAAAATACTTTGCCCAGTGGCATAGGTTTGCCAGGGCACAAAAAGTAAATGTGTTTGGGCAACATGACCAACATAATAAACATTTCAAGAATGGAAAAAGTACTGGTTTCCATTGTTTTTAAAGTTCTGGTTCTGCTCCAGAACATTAAAAACACAAAAATTCCTGGGTTTTGCTTTTGTCCCACAAAACTGGTTCTAAGCCTTGTGATTAAGACTGACTTCACAACATATGGTCTTTGAGCTGAAGTTCAATGTTGATGTCAAGTCCATCAGAGTCTAACAACCAGAAGCCCCGACCAGGCAACCAGTCTTAAAGTATGACGTTAAAAACTGCATTTCTTTGAAATCCAAAGTCCCGATCAGGCAAACACAAGGCAGCAATTTAATGCATTTAGGCATGTAGACACTGTGAAGACCACCTGCTAAAGCTCAAACTGATCATCAGAGTGGAGAAGAAGGGAGATTTAAGTCACTTTGAAATTAGTATGATTTTTGGTGCCAGAAGGGCTGGTCTGAAAATTGTTAGTGACAAATGAGAACTGCTCTTAGCAAAACTTCAGGAACTCTGTAAAATACTCTTGGTAACAGCGGGGGCAGTGCTTGAGCGAAGTTTCTGCATCTTGGCTTCATGCTACAAGATCATTGAGATAACAGTCCACAGTGCTGACAGTGGTTTTGGCAACGCTTTTGCTCGAACAAGAACTGCTGTAGTAGAACAAGGTCTGCAGGCTTTGGCACTTGGTAATTAACAGTAAAACAATGGAGGGGAAAAGTAATGTACAGTTGGGTTTGTAAGCAGCACAATAAGGCATCATTGTGGTGACATGAGAACACAAACACTGCATACGAAGAGCAGACGGATGATGGTTGTTTTAGATGACTCCACCCACCTTCGTAAGGAGCACATTACCACAGAATTAGAAGAAACCAACACCTCTTGGTGGGGTGTTGGCAGGTGGAGACACCAAATGAAGGAAAATGAGGAAGCCTCACACCTACATTGCTCTACACTGGTGCTATGTTCACTGTGGGTGTGAACATAATTTCACATTTCACACCTGCTCACCTCCATTATCCATGTACCAGCATGTAGGGGAAGTTATGAATGGGTAAACCTCCAAATAAAGACATTTTTCGTCGACGTCCAGACATGCATAGGGTGTTAACACAAGCATTAACCTAAAAAAATCGAGAGGTGAGGTAATGTCAGAGTCTCACAGGCACAATACAGCGATGTAATAAATAATGGCTTCTGGAGAACAGTGAGGGGCAAAACTTCAAATTAATCTCAAACTTGTTGATCTCCAGTCCAAAACATAAGGAGATAGAAAACACAACAACTGACTTTTAGAAAATAAACCCCAAATGCTTGACGCAGCCAACCTGAGGTAGACACAGCTCTTTCTTTGTCTCTGGACCTGTGATCTAGGTTGCACATGAAGATGATAGATGGAATAAGGATGCATAACTCGAGACTGAAACCCCCTCTACTTTGTGATGCAGCCAGCCGGCTTCTGTCATGCGAACACAGCACTGTTTGCTACAGTTGTTTTAGTTTTTTTTTAAATATTATTATTGCTGTTATTATGAGAAGCACTTTGAGCTGCAGTTCAGAATTTCAGTTTTTTACACCTTTGTAGTGCAGACATGTAGCATTTTTTTCTGATGAATGTTAATTTCAAGAAGGCTTTCTTTATCTAATACTTCCTGCAGCAGCAGAAGAAAGGTGGTAGGAGACAGCAATAGCAATAGCAATTTCCAGATTGTTTTTAAGTGACAACACAGAGCCCTATAGTAGGTCAGGTGAGAACACCTGGTGACCTATTTAAAGAAATTCAAAGGAACTTGAAAAAGAAATTACGTGAAAACGATTACCATAAAGCTTGAGGCTTTGCAACTTGTGGGCTGTTAAACTGGAAGACTTACCAAGATAGTGTGAGTCAGCTTCATCCCTTCTTTGGAAAATGATAGCATAGGGCCTGTTAGTAAACCAATTCAGAAGAAACTGCAGCGTATTTGATTCTAATTGTTTTATCTGTTGTTTATAATGTACTATGTTTTTCGATGTTCTTCTGAAAACTCTGCCTTGTAAGGTGACCTTGACTGCTTTGTAAGCTACCAACATATAATAAACTATATCATTATTATTTTTATTTCAATTAAATCTAATAACATACAGTACACGTTATAAAGCACTGTAGAAGAATCACATTTAAAGTACTATGATGCAGTTTCATGTTGAAGCAATAGGATCACTATTGTGACAACTTAACCTACATATATTTATCAGTTCACTTAAATGTTGTCTCTTTGAGTCTTCAGCTGGTTTCAAGGTGCACTTCAATGAATGACATATTTCTTGTCAATAAATCAAGTCAAAAAATAATGGATTTGTTTTCCTTTCCCTTTTTAGTTCTCAATTTATTAAATATTTATTTTTCTTTAATATGTTTTATCTGTCATTTGTCCTCAATTTATGATGAAATTTTGTGCAGGTTTTTTTTTTTTTCTGGTGACTTAAAGTTTCTTTCCGTTGTCTTTGTGTCTGCAAGCATGACCAGAAAACAACATAAAACCTTTAAAGAAAAAGATTAAAGGTGTTTAAACTGCATCATTTATGCGTGTCATCCACTGAAAGTTACTCGACATTTGATGCTTTCACTTATTCTCTCACTGACTTTAAAATTGGATTCCAAATTTTGGAATGGCTGGTGCACCACGGCTGCATCAGGAAATTTTCCACTCCCAAAAAACTGCTAATCCTGACAAACAGACCTGTCCTGTGCTGCTGTTAATAATCCCTTGATGACTAACTAAATTCATAGATCATTTATAGAGTGTAGCCCATAAGTAGATGACAGATCTTTTATGTTGTTGGATAACGTACATCCTTGGCGAAGCAAAGCTTTTAAGCCTTCCTCTCTGAAAAAGAACAACTCTTTCAAAATGATCCCCACAAAAACTGTTCTTGACCAGACAGCAACCTTCAATGCTGTACCCACGAATGTAAGCTTCCAATACAGTTTCATCCCCAGCTTAGTGACATTCATGTCAGACCTGTCTCAGCAAGCTTTAAATGTTGTGTACTGCCCTTCAGTCAATCTGCCTTCAATCATCAGTGCAGAGAAACAATTACATCTAAATTACTGAGGGGATCGGTCACAAGTTCAACAGTTACAGCAACGCGTATACAGAATCAATAGATAAATAAAAACAAATAAATAAATGCATAAATAATTTAACTTCCCCAAAATAATGAGATGATTCAGAGGAAACATACAGAGCCGTGGCCTGGCAAGAAGAGAGACTCGTTCAAATGTGGAAGGTTTGCAGGAATGATGGCCTCTGTGCAGCACTTTCATTTGAGATCATGAAATCCAAACCGCACTGACATTTATGATATGGTCAACCAATGCACCTTACTGCTTAAGATGGAAATAACGGTTTGAAGCAATGATAGCAAAAGTACAAAAGCTTTACAAAGGGCAGAGTGAGGACTAATAAAGACCAAGTGAAGCACAGAAAAAAAAACAGAGGCCTCTTGTTGCCACAGCTGAGGAGTTGTTTTCACAGTGGTTAAATGTCATGTCACTCATGAGAAGCACTGTACAAGGAGGCAAAGACTTGTCAGAGTTTTGTGAAACACTTCAGGTTATCTCTTGTAGCTGTGAGAACAAATGGGGCTTTCCAGTGAAAAGCCTTGCAATCATCCTTTAAAACAGCATCTCAAATGAGATGCTTTACAAATAAGTCTGAAAGACAGGTTAAAAAAAGAACAGCTACAAATTCAAAAGTTACTTTTCATGGAAATAAAAAGCACAATATCGCAAAGGATAGATATAGTCGAACAGTGTAAGAACCCTAAAAGTCACAGTCAGCTGTTTGTGGCTGCAGGGTCCGTGTGCAGCTGAGGTCTCTTCAGTGAATAAGAAATGAGTCACACATCTGTTATCTCCTTCACGCCATATCTCCGACACCAGCTTGGAAATGTTTTCTGTACTGGCACTTGTAGGTTCAACAAACACTGAGCATGTTGATAGGAATATGCGAGCCTTCCGGTAAACTCCTTGTTGTTTGTCATGTTGCAAGTTCACAAACACTCTGGAAAGCCCAGTATTAGGGAAAAGGAGAAAAAGGAAAAAATGACGGACTATAGTTAGGCAGCAGCTGACATCATAAAAAGAGACAGAGGCTTTTCTCCCACTTGTCTCCTGTTTCAGTCAGGCAAAAGTAGACCCCAAGGACCCACTGTCCACCAGGTCCTTGCCCAAAAAAGGGCTCTCTGGTACCACGTGATGGGAGGGGGGCAAGCATGGTTTGGGCTGGACTCGGTTAGATGACTAGAGGTTGGGCACAACATTCAGGCTTGTGTCAAACAGCTGAGAGCTGAGAGGGCTTCGATGGGGGTAAATCCAGAAGAGCCTGGACCGTCACACCCACCTTTACCAGGCCACGCTCCTCCAGGATGTGATGAGGCAAACACAGTTTGTCCTGAAAAATACGACACATGTTCATATCTGTCAAATTCTAAGGAAAAGAGAGACGGGTATGTCAGATTTCTTCTTTCTCATTATCTGAGATGTAGGTGCACTGAATGGAGGTAATTACTCTTTGAGGGATCTGCAGTTGTAATCATAAATGGTTTGTTTTGTTTGTCAACATGTGGTTACTCATATTTTATGTGAAAATGACATAACTTTTCAAGGAAACATTACAGTTTACTACGGCACTTTAAATGGGAAGGGCTTTATCAACTGATGAGTTAACCAAAATAAAAAAATGAAACATTTCTTACTGAATCTTTCAAAATGCGACTACAGAGGTGCTGTGGTTTATCCGACATCCTCACAGATTTCTGACTTTTTCTTGTGTGGTTGTTGTTTTTTTCCTTTGATACAACTGTTTTCTTTTTTTTTTTTTCGAATTTCTGTTTTTTTATTGTTTTTTTCCTTTTCTAAACCATAGACTGTTTAAAAAATGGACGTAGTCCCCACAATGTCACCTATCTGATCCTGAAGCCTGGTTTTGGAGCAACACGGCTTAGAAAGTCAATCTTTCCATATTATCAATTGCGACACAAAATCTACCCAGTCCATCTTTGTTGGAGGGTTGGGTTGCAAACACTTTTGTGTTATAGCCTCTTTACTAGCTGAAAATAAAATCTTTTACAAGTATTTATCTGTCTTTAAAAAGCGGAGAGCAATATTCCCAAGATAGATTGTAGGAAACGAGCACTCAATTTCATCACCAGAAATGGTTAATACAAGTATTTTCATGACACTTGTTTCCTCTTTTATGCAGCTTCTTTTATGGTAAGAGTCAGTCCACTCAGTGTTAGAGACATTCAAGACCTGCAGTGTTATTTTAACTGTACTTCAGAAGAGCTCAACCACAAACAGCATGAGAGGATCAATCAAAATCTAAAAAAAACTAAATTGAATTTAAATGTGTTTTTGATGCACGAATGTGAATGATGTACTGTTAGTTTTTTTTACCTGCGTGACTCCCAGCTTCTTACATGCATCCAAGAAGTTCTCCACATTCCTGCGACATTTAGCCATGCTAAGCTTTGGCTAGAGGCCGGGATATCAATCATGTTAGTGACAAAGACAGCTGGCAAAACATATGACAATAGGTGTAAGGATACCTAAGTTTTACAGGAAACGGAGGAATTAACTGCTCCCAGCTTTAAACACAATACAACTATTACTGCATCAAAGTTTATTTGAGGTAGCAAGGTGAGTTTACCACTGCAGGAGAAGGAACATGGATGCTGGAGACAGACCGAGGACAGATGTGATTGGCTAAATGGCAAAGGACGACCCCATCCATCAGAGCAGCTCCCACATCGTCTGGAAGCAGCACCTTCAGTCTGGACTCGATGTTCTGCAAACACAGTAACAAAGACAAACTAAAGTCACTGCCCTATCATAAAAAAGATTTTACTTTCAGCGAGCTCCTCAGTTTTTAGAGTCTGTTTTACAGACAGAAATGGCGAACTACCATTGTCAGAACAGGTCTACTCGCAGGGTCTAAAAGGTGGATAGTGTGGGCAGGACGTCCCAGGCCTGACCCTCACTGTATGAGTCAGTGTC
This sequence comes from Thalassoma bifasciatum, assembly GCA_008086565.1. NCBI lineage: Eukaryota > Metazoa > Chordata > Actinopteri > Labriformes > Labridae > Thalassoma > Thalassoma bifasciatum. The sequence continues at coordinate 38,238 of RPOG01001799.1, forward strand.
AGTGCCAGGACTAGAAAAACAGTGAGAAAATCACACATATCACACCTAACACTGCTCTTGATAACTCTCCAGGCAACATGATGGGAAACTGTGTACACTTGTTGGATTTTCCAAAGAGATGTGAGGAGATTTAGATGGAACTTAAAGAGTCTCCAGTGCAAAACTCTCATTTCTGATTTGCACTAATTGTATTCACATGTCTATGCATGCATCTGTGCAGGGGAGTGGTTTTAAACTGTCCAGAAGAAAAGCCTTTATGAAAAAAACACAACCTGCATTTTGACTGTTGTTAATCACAACAGTGGTTCCACTGGAGGCAGATCTTCATGAATTATCTTTGACTGCCACTTACTACTTACAGCAGGTTGTCTCTATATTTTATACTCCCCTGCCTGTCAAACAGCCTAAGTGCACCACTTTCAGCTCCAAAAAATGAATGGCAAGGAAACTGTCTCAAACTATTGAGATGGTCATATTAAAAGTTTCCACTGAGGTTTATCTATTCATGAAGGCAGAGGGTTAAAAAAATACCTAACTGTGACTCATTTTCTAAGAAACCAAATGCAGCTTTGAAACACTCCGTCCCCTGTTCATGTGATTGAGATGTTGTTTATTTCTTTGAAAGTATAAACACTTACACACAAGGGGGATCTGGCAGGCTCTGGCTTCTGTATGAGTTTGTGCTTTGTGCAAGGTTATAAACAAGCTGTGAGACTTCTGACCTGCCGTAACAGTCCTATCTGCTCCATTTCCTCTCTCAAGTGCTCCATCTTTCTCCTCATAGTGAAGCTGGGGTCTGTGGAGTTGTAGTCCTGGCTTTTTCCTCTTGTGAAGGCTGGGGGGAAAAAGCAGTTATTGGGAATTCACAGAGATTCAAGGAATATCTAAGAAAAAAAAAAGGAATAATGGCCTGTGCAAGTCAAACACAGGACATCAGAAGTAATAGTCTGGCTAGCCTGAAAACAAATCTACACATTTTAATCTTTCTATCTTGGACATTCTGCCAAATGAAATGTAATTCAGATGAGCCCACACAGTCCGAATCTGATGAGATCAAACTGAGATTGATCTCAAAAACATACTAAAGCTGTGAAACAGAGCCTGTGTTACACACAAAGAAGCACTTTTCAACCCTTTTACTAGAAGATAGTACAGATCAGGAAATTACCAAGAAAGGAGGCATGAACATTGTTATCTCAGTTTTTTGTTCAGCCTTCCCAAATCATGGCACTTCTTTTTTTTTCATTTTGTCCAAACTTGCACTGACATACACATTTTACAGTTTTTCTGATTTAACCAAACTTTAATCTTTAAACATATGATTTTTATAATGATTGCCCATCTATCTTAAAGTACCAGGCTATCTTAAATACTTCAGCATTTACAAAAACATTGATTAGAAGCCACTGAAGTTAAGGCTGTGACAGTTGCTAGTATAACAACATGCCATGGCTTGTATATCTGGATAAACTTGGCGATGTCATATCATACAAGCCATTTCAAATCAATTCACTAAAAAAGAGGGACACATTGAAGAGTTGAAACAAATTGCATCACACATGTCAACTAAAGATAACATTTCACAAATGAATGAGTCATCTGTAGAAACATTTTTCTTAAAATTTCTGTCCTCAATCAGCACTCTTTCACCTCAGGGTTTTGAGGTTGCCAAACCTTAGAACAAAGGCAAAACTAAATGTCAGCAATCTTAACATTGTTGCTTTCATTACTACTGCTTGTAGTCTGCAGCTAAGCAATGCACCATCCAGCTCTGCGGTTGTTTTCTGAGCTGCAGGACAGGACTAAATATTGCAATTTCCTCCATGTTGTTCGGCCTGCTTGTTTACAATGCTAATGAAAAGTAATGTTTTTGCCTAAGTGACTACAAAAAGAGCTTTTGACCAATCAGACTCAAATATTTAGATCGGCCAAGCAACTGGAAAGAATTTGCCTGCTTAGGAAAAATATACAGTTTGGCAGTCATTCAGAAAATCAATTTTCAGTTAAAGACATTGTTTTGGTTTCTCAAAGGTAAAAGCTTAAATTTGATGAAATACATAAAAGGTTTGATTGCCCATCAGAGAGTTGATCCTGTTTTTCTTGCAGTCATGAATATTTCCAGCTTTTTTCTTATAAATTAAAAACCTCAAAAAGCTATACAAAACAAGGATTATTTTGTGAATATGGTCAGAGGACTAAAACATAATTGAAACTGGCACAGAGCTTCACTGCACAGTTCAATATTAACTTTATTATCATACAATTCAGTTAATTACTGCTGTTAAATAAAAGCTTTACTGAAGCTAAGGAAGAGGCAAAGGGGTTATTTTTTGCAGTAATCTCATGCAAATGTACCTGTTACACTCCCAATGACATGTTACTTCTGTTCTTGAACTCACAAGTTCTTAAAGGCAGATATCATTTTTATGTCTTACATATAATTTCTTGTTGCTATTTTTGTCAATGGGATTTTTTTCATAAGAAATTACTCATCAGTTGTTATGAGAGCCAGTTTGGATTTCCCGGAGTAGTCAAAAGGAAGTTTGAACACCCTTGGGTGAAGGATATGAAGACAATGAGCTCTCAGTCCTGTTGTGCCTTGTCCCTAGTGATACTGAACTGAGAGAAAAAAGATCAACAGTTCCTTGGAAAACTTCCTCACTTCTAGAGAAAGGCTGCTGGGACTCCTCCTCTTAAAATATTTTGGCTCCAGCTGAGGAGGAAAGTGTTGCCACTACAATGGATATAAGTAATGAGGAAGAGCATTGGCCAAGCTCCATTTTCGGATATCTTGTGACTATGAGCCAAACGCAGGGCACAAGACTCTCTCAATAAAAACTAATATAAGCCCTGAGTCATATGCTAACAATGAAAATTATTATTATTATCTTTGTTACTTTAATAAATGGGCTGTAATCTAAAAAACTACAGGATGATTCAGTTTGGATATCTGGTCTTTGATTTCACTTTATTATAGAGCTACATTAGAAAAGATGCAAAAACAGCAAAAGTACACATGAGGATGTTGTGTCTATATGAAAGCGTATGGTAGTACATGTTTGAACTGATTCCAGTAAGTTTGGCACACACAGATGACTTCATTTCACCATGGATGATAGTTTGTAATTCATGGAAAAATCATCGAAGCTTCTGTACTGTTGAAGTTTGGTAAGCAAGTTTTCTCGTGTCTTTTTCACCATTACCTTCGGAGAACGTTTCACTAACAGACAGACTGTGTCATGCTTGACCTGAATACATTCATGTGTGGCCAAAATAAACACACTAATAGTCGTAAAGTGAGTGCCTGTGTGTTACCTGATCGTGGCTTCAGTCCAAACACTGTCAAGGTGGTGCTAAAATCACTGCTGCGCAAGCCATCCTGGCCAGAAAAATAAAACACCCATAACAATCAGAGGCATTGTTAGCACTCAAAGATGTTCTGAAGTGATAAGATTATGTGTATGATAATTTTTTTCACCACAACTAGACAACTCACCTCACAGTCATCATTCCCGCTAGAGTTTTTTCGGGCACTTTGACATTTGTACTGTTGAAAAATGAAAACAGAACATTTATTATTTTTTCTGCTTTCGTTCCAATCATGGCTGAAACATCCTCTTACTAAACTTTGAAAAGAATAACTCCTCTAATACAAAAATTATCTTAGTGTGATCACCAAAGAGAAAGAACATACACAGTATTCTCTCCCAGACACCGGGGAAGTAAATTTATCTGAAGTCACTATGAAGTAACTTTCAGCTGTATCCTCCAAAGTAACCACAAATAAACCACAGACATTTGAGAAGGCACGTTCTCACCTTGAGATAATCTTTTCTCAGGTATTTGTTCCTCCTCCGATCTTCATTCTGGTTGAGAACAGGTGGGACTTCAGGCCACCGTGGCTCTGAATCTGAATTTTCTATTTTCAGGCTGCCATCGAAGGAGCAAGAAGAAGATGGCTGTAAAAGAAGACAGTCTAAATTCAAATCAAACTCAGAATAATTCAGGGAGAAAACATCAGATGTGGAACCAGAGGTTTTCGTGACTAAAGTAGACAGCTTGAAGCATGTTTGTGTTTAATAAGACTGTACCTGTCCACTGAGCACAGATGCTTCGCTGCTTCCTTCATCCAGAGAAGCACTAAAATGAAGACACAAGTTATGTCTCATGGAAATAAAAAAAAAAAACCTTTCACACATTTTGCAACTGTTTGTAATCTTTCATGTCACAGTCTTGGATCACTTGTACATCTTTTGAGTGCATATTTAAGGTGCTCTGTAGAGTGGGTTCACTAAGGTGGATGAGGAAATCAAAATGTTTAGGACTTTATTTTAAACTCTCTGTTTAATAGAGCATTGAAATTTTCCCACATGGACTATTTTAAAAAGGGGGCCTTGGTGTTTTATGTGGTTGATTATTTTCCTTTTCTGATCCAGACTAAACACTGTGCTTTGTATCAGTTAGACTTTACAGTAGTTTATCCAGCAAAGGTACAAGATGCTGACTTGCTCAAGCATCGTGACACTGAATAAAAGACATCTTATAGTTGAGTGAAGTGCATACCTGCGGGCAGTCTGAGGTGGAGGCCTGGGTTTGCTGCTGGAGCTTCCAGAGTGACTCAAGAACCTGCAGACATAATCAAATGCAGTCATGGTCAGTCATGGATCCAAACAAATACTGAGGTCATGGAGATGGCTCGTGCGACATGAAGCGCATGGATTGTTCACACTAACAAAAGCAATAATTTTATGATGATGATGCATGCAGATACAATTTGTATTTCAGTCACACTCCAGTGTGTGTGTGTGGGGCAGAGGGGGGTACACAGCAAACGACTGGGCTGAGTCAGTTTCATTGGAAATTTGTGTTTCACTTCAATTTCAGTGGAGCAAAGATGGCTGACTCACAGAAAAGCAACAAAGCATGAAAAACATGGGAATTTATGGTTTCAATTACACTTATTATTTTTAGTACTAATGAAATCATTATGAAGCATGTGAGTCCCCTTCTTCTGGTGTACTAATAGGAGAAGAGTATAATCAATCTTTCAGTTGACGACGTGAGAAGAAATCCATCCACCTGTGTGCTCTGCCAGTGACTCTTCGTCGGTGGATGAGACTTTCTGCTCTGCAAATTAAGGACCGCCGTCTAGAGCCATGACATCGAGCAACCAGCAGCAAAGGTGAGAGTTGAGGGAGAGTAGAGAACACAAAAAGATCAAGAAATGAGAAAAAGTTAGTGAGAATTTCCTCAGAATTCAAAGTGACAAAACTGTAAAGCTGGAGAAGAAGTTGAAAAAGAAAGAGGGTGGACCAGAGAAAAGCAGTGACAGCATGGGTCAGCTTTTACACACTCACATACACACACACACACACACACATACACACACAAACACTCACTCAAACCCACACACACACCTGTTCTGCTGCTCCTGCTGCAAAAGCTGAACTGCGATCTTCCTCAGATCCAACACTTCCTTCAGCTCATCATCTTCTTCCTCAACAAGCTGCTCCTTATCAGAGCTAAAAAAAAAAAAAAAAAAAGTCATAATCAGTTATTCCTTACAGTGAGTTAAAATACAAAACTGAGTACAAAACTTAGCACATGAAAAAATGGGATTGGACTGGAGCTGCTTTGATAAAACCTTGTAACTACGACCCAATTATGAGTCTTTTACTTTTATTCTTAGGGCCTGATCTACTAAAATCCCAGATAATGAGTGCTTAATGGCGTACAACTAAAACATTGCACATGCAAACAGTGGGCATGTTGTGGGTGATCTACTATGATTCTGTGTGCAGTTAATAACAAGTACAAATGGGGTGCAGACCTCCCTCTTCAAATGAGGATTTTATGTGTTTCCATGGAGAGTTTGGGAGAGCAGAGTGGCTGCACACAAACATTTTTGAAGCCACAGAGTTGGAGATCCAGGTGGAGGGAATAAAATATGGAAATAGTCAAAAGCATATACTAAACTAAAATCCACAGTTTTCTGTGCTCTGGTGGCTTTTAGAGTTTGGTTTTGTTCGTTTCCTTACATGCGGCAATGTTGAATTTCATTCATAATTTTGGGTTTTTTTTATTAAGTCTCCATAGGCAGAAATATGAGTTTCTCGTAGGCACCAGAAACCTTCTTGTGCACACTAATTATCAGCTGCACAACACAAAGCAGTCAGCCTTTTGTTTTCTGATGGTAAAAATGACCCCTCAGGACTGAGTCCAGATTTGTTCTAAACTTGGACTAAATCACAAGGACAAAACAGTTTTGATTTGCACTGTCAGTGTTATATTTTCTCAGAAAGATTATTCCTCCTCTCCTCACATCTGGATCCCTGGATTTTCAACCGTGCGGGAGAAATACTGGACTAAAGCTCTGACCTTCTATACATGTTGTACAGTCTACATTTAGCAGCAATAAAACACAGCGAAACTAACGCTATTTTCCTAAAATATAATTTAATAATTTTACCACTGGCATGATCGTGCGCCCTGAGACAGCCTGCTGCACAGAGATGCTCTCTCCTGATGCAGAGAGGGACTCCAAATTATGTTCTGCTTTCGTTCATGTTTTAGGCCCTGTGTTTTTAGGCCTCTTAGAGCTGTCTAAATATTGTCTGTAGTTTGTTTTATTTGACCGTGGCTATTTGTGCGTACTACTGTTCACCTGCCTTTCAATATGGAAGCAAAATCACTGACTATAATCTGATTCAGGTTTGATGAATTACATTGTGGGTGCTAAATGATCACATTTGCATCTCCTTCCCCCAGTGTTTTGCGTTTTCAAATCATCTGCATATACTCTGCATATCTATGAAGCCAAATACACTAAACAGATAGCGTGTGCTATTTTGCAGATAAAGCACACAATCCACAGTGCACCCAGTTAGCAAATCAGCTTTCCACGCGCTATCAAGTTTGCATGTGTTTTAACCATGTAAGTCCTAAATAGATCAGGCCCTTGGAGTGAATTAAATGTGGCGGTAAGTTAAGAAGATAAGTTAAGTGTTTTTTGACAATGATCTTGTGCAGGGCAAAATTATGACTGAAATATTTTCAAAATGTTTGCAGTTTGAGGTTACAATGTGGGATATTTTTTTGTATCTGATCACAGACTATATAAGAAATGCATGACAATAAAAAGCATGACAAGGATATCAGAGCTCTTTTTTGCAAAGAAAAAAAGAATTCAATGATTCACATTCTTAGTCTTAATTTAAGAATTGAAGACACAATATGATAATACAATTGATTGTTTGACAACAATAATGTGTTGCAAACCCACCCAGACTCTTCTTTCCAGCTGTCTTTATCTTTGCTTTGGTGAGACATGTTAAGAACTTTCTCCAGTTCCTAAAAAATACACACACACAGACACACACAAGCATGTTCACAAATAACATCAGGCATAGCAGCAATCAAACACTGATTGGCATCTTGGTGACAGTTTCTTTACATATTTTAAATCCTATTTACAAACAGACTGCTTTGTACCTTTATACAAGACACATGAGTGCTTGGCTGCCCATCACACTCTGACAGAGCAGGATCCTCGTCCGGGTTGGGCTCTATAAAGTCATAGAGATCCTGATCTGATAGAGGGAGGAAGCATCCGCGGTCATCACTTAAACTGTCACATTTTTAGGCACTTCATTCTACCAACCTCCGTGTCTCTCTTATTGCTGTCATAGCGATATACGTATGTGATACTTATTTTCTGTAACCTTTGCAAGAGTCCATTTTGGAGAGGAGTGAGAGAGCGTCGGCACGAGCTGTCTCTGAAACTTGGGAGTGCAGGCTGACTGTGTCATCATCTGAGGGCTGGAGGAGAAAAAACAGGGAGGAAACCTTACTTTTGAGTTCAAGGTTGTGCCGCAAAAACTGTCACAGTTATTTCTACAACACCTGTTTTATTGTATTCATGCCTTTCTATTCTTGCTTGAAAAATCAGTAGCTTATATATACACACCCCTCACAAGTATTGTTTTTAAGTTACAGCTAAATCCCTCGGCTGCTTGCTAGGATGCAGTGGTAAGCTTTGTTTAGATGACCAATCAGTACAATGAAATATTTTGTTTTCCTTCAGATTAATTTGTCCTGAGCAGAGGCAAAAGTTGGGTAAATGGGTTCTGGGTGTAGTTGGACATTAATTTTAAAGTTTCTAATGCCCAGGATAACCTCATTAACTGCCCCAGTTTCTCAGTTTCATTCATTGATCCACATTTTTCCTTCCACCTTCTTCTGTTTACTCTCCTGCCAGCTTCACAATATCAAATAAGTTAGCATTTGATTTGTCCCAGAAAGTCTGCTGCCAGCAGCTGCAATGCCCATTTACCCATCTTGTCTTGTGATCCTTTACAAAAGCTACCTCGTTATCTAATTTGGTTGATATACCTGTGTACTTTTCTAATGCATCTTGCAGACAGATTTTGTCTTGACCCTGGCATTCATTTCAGGAAAAGTCTCCCTTTGATTGTCTTGGCCTGAACCTGAACCACAAAGTGTTTCTATTTGTCAGATTTTCCACAATTACACCGAACAAGTCGAGTTTACCCAATCAAGTATCAGACTCCTACACTAAAACTCTCTTTGATACTTGTACATTTTTACATGTTGCATTAAACAGGGTGGGCCACAAATTTCCATTCATAGAAAAAAGTATGATGTATATTTTTCATATATCAGATACCCTAGAAGATGTGTTTGTGATTATCTTTGGGTGCACTTGAAGGCCATGGTGCGTTGGGTGAAGATAAAAGGCATATATGATCTCAAGGATCATATCACCAACTTCATTACAAGCATAACTTCAACGGTGCAGATGCAACAGTGTAAAACGCGTATTAATATGTGTTTTCGAAACAATGGTAATCATATAGAGCACATTATATAAATAAAACAGTTGTCTGACATAAAAGGTTAATTTTTCTCTATATGGAAACTTACAGCTCACCCTGTCGTTAGTCGTAACACACAACAACATGCTCCATATGCATTGTTCATTATTTGTTTGTGTTTGAACACCGACCTCAGTTGTAGACAGCCTCTTGTCGCCATTGTCACTACCAATTCCAGAGTCAGGCCCGTGGTTTTTACTAGGATAAAAATCTTCCATGCTGCATGAAATAATAAAAAACTGCTCAGTAACAGATAAAATGTGCATGTAGCAGTTAAAGGTGTCTGCCACAGAATATGATTTTTTACCAAAGGATTGTGGTGTTTGATAAAAAACTTCATAAAAGTGACAAAAACTATCTTGAAGTGAGTAAATAAAGAGCCTTGTTGTCATGAAAAAGTTTTTTATAAATGATGCAGTACCTATCTGTCAGCGGCTGTGGAAGGCAGCGCTTGCCAAGGGAAGGGAGGTCCAGGGTGTCCGGTTTCTTGTCCATCCTACAGGCCTGGATGTTTAGGTACTTGAAAATGTGTACTTTGCCTTTGAGACAAATCTGTCAATGATACAAATGCATGCACGTCTCAGCAGAGGAATATTTCCCTTTGTCCACAAGATGGCGCAGGAGTGTTTCAGCATGAGGGGCGTGTCAGCTTGGCCAATACAACTGCAACACTAAGAAATGCCTTATATGATAGGGTGACCATATTCTAAAAACCCCAAAAGAGGACCACAGACCCAGCATCTTGAAGATACTGCAAAAATACCCAAAGATAATCAAAGATGACAAAAAACCTTCATAACTCAACTTGTACATTTATTTGAAACACTCCTTTTTTATTTGAAGTTAACATTTTCCATAAGGAAAACATAAGTAATGTATCTAAGCCCCTTTACTTCAGTCTGGGATGAACACTTGGCCTTGTAAAGTTTTTTTTTTTTTTTACATTTTTTTGTGGACTGTAAGAAGACTATATTTTGAGATAAAGATCAAATTGATGAGGAAAAAAAGGCAAAATTTAGAGATAGATTTCAAGATTTCGTCTTTTTATCTCAATTCTGACTCTTTATCTCAAAATTTGACTAAGTCTTTTGAAATTTTAACTTTTACCCAAAAATAAAATAAAATACTAATAAAATTTCACAACTTCGGTCAAGACCATGACAAAAAAAGGGTACTAATGTATATCTGCAGGTTGTCCACAAAAGTGCATTTCCACTTCAACTTTTTATGTCTTAAAGTGCAGCACAAGCCATCCGACCATGTTTTCCTGCAGGCTCAACAGTCAAAATAATGCCAGTAGCCCAGTGCAGCACTGTATTAAAAAAAACAATGGTCTGTAGAACAAGCTGAGAGAAACCCAGACATTTTGAAGAACTTTTTAAAATCCCCCCAAACATAATTTTACCACCAAAAAAGGAGGACATGTCTGGGAAAAAGAGGACATTTGGTCACCTTATTATATGACATCAAATGAATATTTAGCATGCATATAATGAGCATGAACAGAATTGTATCTAAACCTGTGCGGGAGGAGACTGCATAGGATTGTTGTCGAGGATGATGTGCTGCAGCTGCCGGAGTTTTCTGTAGGCTGCAGGAATCTCTGTGATCTTATTGCAGGAGAAGTCGAGTCGGATAAGAGGCAAGTCAGCCAACTCTGCAAGCACAGGCAAGAGTTTTGATGCTATTGATCAAATAAATGCATTGAATCCAACATGCAAATAAGTCAAAAGATAGCACACTTTGTTATTCTTGCAATTTACACCTTATCACCCACACCCTTTAATCCTCAACCTTATTACATAAGCCAATAATCAGCAAACACTTCAGACATGTCAGCTTGTTTAGGGGAGAATGGGAACACTTGCCAGAAATGTCAGTATAAATCAATAATGTAAGGTTTCCAAAAAACACAGAGAACAAAAAGAGCTTCAGGAGTGATGAACTGACCCTCAGGCAGCATGTGTAGACAGTTCTTCCTGATATTGAGTTCTCGTAAGGCTTGAAGCCTCCCAACCTGAGCCGGCAGCACCTGGATCTCATTACAGCTGATGTCCTGCAAGGGGAGACAAAGTGCAAGAAACTGGATCATGAAGGCAGCTTTTTCTTCTTTTTTTTCTTTGCAAAAGTTCATATGCACTTGCAAAAACAGACTGCTCACCAGCTCCATCAGCTCTTTGGCCTTGCCAATCTCCTCTGGGATGGACACCAGCTTGTTGTTGCTCACAAGCAGAACTTTGAGGGGGAGGCTGAACAAGTATTTTGGCAGAACTGACAAGAGGTTTCGGCTGAAGGGAGAAGGAAGAAACAATGACCTACATTTCATACAGTAAACAGAAGCATGTAGCTGTGAGTATCTGGTAACTGGGAATTGAGGAACTGCCTCTCTTTCATTTAGGTGTTCTCGCCTTGTTATTTCAGTGGAAAGGGAACAAGCTTCTCTTGAGGTTTAAAGCTAAACATGAGATGAAGCAGAAACAAAACTGAAAGTTAGTGTTAGTTTTGACCCACCTGATGTCAAGATAAGTCAGCATCTGCAGGTTGATAATGGCTTCTGGGATGCACTTAATGCAGTTGTGGTAGAGGTTGAGCGACTCGAGGGGGGCAAACAGACACACTTCGGGAGGGATTTCTGTGAGGCGATTCTTGGACAAGTCTGCAAGGCAGAAACATATAAAACAAATGAAACATATTAGTCACACAGGTGACACAATCTTCTGAAGATTTTGGAACAACCATTTTGTTTGCTTTTGGCAGAAAGAATAATCAATAAGTCTCTCTGGCTGAGTGATGGGCAGCACGCCTCCTTATTGAACATTAGTCCAATATTAGACCAGAGTCCAAGGCTTTAAAGGGAAGAGTGCCTCTGGTATGTTATATCTCAGTATTTCCAATATTGATCTCAATAGGAGTGGCACGCTAAAGGCTTGCTATTTGTAGGGGTGGGTGTGATCAGTCAGAATTCACTTCAGATCTTTTCTTTTAGTAAAAACAAGGCTACCCTTGAATATCCTTGCTCTTGAATAGTTAGAATAATCTAAGATACTTAAAAAATTTGAATGTGCTTGACCAGAATGAGTTATAACTTAATGGTAAATGCAGACACGCAATTGTGAATAAGTACTTCCCAGCTTTCCTTGGATGAGATTGAGGAAGAGCGTGGACTCGTCACTAGTCCATCAAAATGCAGCTATACAGACACAAGTCAGTCAAACACACAGTCACATCTATGAGCAATGTACAGTCAAAAAATAACCCGATGAGTGTGTCTTAAGACTATGAGGGGAAGTAAAGAGAAATCTGTTCATGGAAAAAACAAACTCCACAGAGTAAGACCATACAGCCTGGATGTAGATCGAATGAGGAACCCTCTTTATATGAAGCAACAGCTTTGTGACATATTGGTATGATCTTAAATATATTGAAAATATTTGCTGCACATTGTGATAATTTAAAAGATTATTCTCAACACCATTTTAAAATGATACAATTTTACTACCTCAAATTCAATGAAGTCCCGAAGTTTGTTAAGAGATAAATAAAAACAGAATACAATGATTCACAAAATCTGTTTGACCTTTATTGTTGGGGTACAAGATATTGGAAAAAATGGTATTACCATATTTTTGTTTCATGCAATATATTGTGATAAATATTGCAATATTTTTTAGAGTTTACTGCTTCACTCTGTTCAGCTGACTTCTCCCTGACCCTCTCTGACATGATGAGAATTGTCATGTGCAATGACAAATAAGGCATTTTGATAACAGAGTCTCAGACAGAGTTGAGTGATATACAGTGGCTTTGACTCCTGGCCCTGCATGTCTACCCCCACGGTCTGCTCTCTCTGACTCCCTCTCCCTCCAGCTGACCTATCAATATAGGCAAAAAAAACAAAAAAGTATCTTGTAAAAAGTTTCTTCAAGGCACACATTAACATTATAACAGTGATAAAAGAAAAGTCGCTTGGGTTCATCCTGTAAGAACCATTAGAGGGTCTTAGAAATTCCTTTGTTTCTGCATTAGTCAGATTTTTAAATGGACATTTTAAAATGTTGTTCTGCCCCACGGCTGTAATTATGCTTCAAATGGTTTGAACTGCTTAATCATTCATATAAAACACGGTTACTTGTGTGTTCAAATACATGCTTCATTGAGAATTCATTCCATCTTTCTATATGATTTGTGAGCCAGTTAGTGCCAAATGAATAGTGGACACATTACAATCAAAGTGTGTTGACTGTGACAAAAAACTCAATGTACTCTACTTTATAACTCAATGCAATTTCAATTTATAACCTAACACTGGTCAAGTAAGAGTGGAGCTTCTACTCCGCAACAAGAATATGAATGTAATCTCTGTCTGAGTTAATGAATATGAGACAGTCTTTCTCTCTCCCTCTTTTGTCAGAAAATGTGAAAGCAGAAGAAAACGCTCAGGCTGACACTGGGGGTTGGGCTCATTACTCAACTGTCAAAATTCAGTCTTTTCTCATGTGCACACAGCACACATTAAATCTTAATAAACATCATCAACCAGACTCATGTTCCCTTAGGGAGGCTATGATTCTTGCACGTCTTCTGATCATGCACAAAGCTTGGGTTAAGGCATTTTATTCCTCAAGGTTGCTGAATCACTCACACAGCACTCATAGTCTGACATTTCACAGCACATACGCTTGCAGACGCACAAATTTCTTTCTCTTTGAGTTTGTTATCCGATAAATCCTTCCATATGTTTTTAAAGGAAATGTAAGGATACATTGTACCTAATGAAAACTACACATGAAGAGACTACATGACATTGTTCAGACTTCACCTTCAGACACATATTGATTGAGCAGCTGTGTGCATGCTCCTGTATTTGTGTGAGCAAGCTGTCTCTTGAATTATCTCTGGGTAACACCGTAACTAGGTACCTATGTTGGAAGCTGCACAGGCACAAGCTTTCACTTTCTGTCCCACCCTACTGAAGTGATATCTCTTTACTACTGAGAAAGCAAATATAAGCACACCTTTATCTCCTTAATGCATGCAAGTACATATAGCTGCTCTTTAAGAGACAATTATGAGACAATTGAGCCGTCCATTAAGAGTTCCCTGTTTGCAATGTACACTATGTAATGTGAGAAGTTCTTATTCAAACTGAAGTGAGACATGTTTTTCCAGGTTTTACAACCTTTATCCTGACTATGTGAGGCTACAAGTCATCACAGAAAGAGCAGAAGTATGTGTCAGTTATTTCTCTAAATAGACTTTTTCTGACAGGCCTCAAATGAGCAAGAACAGAGCAGACAGGCCTGTCTCTGTTGTCGTGTGTCTAGGCTCAGACAGCAGCCAATAAGCAGAAGTGAGAAGCAGACCATGAGACAGTCAACAGCACAAAGAGGAAAACATGCCCAGAGGTTAAGGGAAACAGAAATTACCACATGGGGACACACCAAAGCTGAGGTCACAGGCTATACTTGTTTTCCATTAAGAGTAAATTGTGCTGCTCCCTGAGGCTCGAACCTTGATGCTGTAACCCAGCTGCACACAGACGACTTTCCAACCTCCCCCCTCCACTCCACAACTGGGGATTCTTTGGTAGCAGTGGAATCATGGGAGTCGATAGGAGACGGGGGTGTGGGTGGGGAGCAGGCTTTGTGAGCCTGTTCATGTCCATCCCCTCGTTCCCTCCTCCAACCCAAGCCGTGCACCATCTGCAGCCCACAGTGGGCCTCTTATCCACCTGCTGGTCGACCAGAGCTCCCGCAGGACACGTCGCGCCTGGCAGACAAGTCCATAACCACAGTTCCTCTACTGAGCTGCTCCCTCACACCAAACCAGCAATCCATTTATTATAACATTGTTGGAACAGAAGATGTCTTATCTATTATGACACAGCAGACTTAGTACTATCAGATATCCTGCTGAGAGCTGGCTCACATGACAGACCACAGTCTCTTCCCCTACAGTAAATTCATGCAGAGATATGCTTGATCAAAGACATTTTATCATTTTTTATATCATGTTTTTATATCATACCTATCAGAGAAACAAAGAAGAAAAATATTATAAATCTCCCACAAGAAATCCAGCATCAAGGGCAGAAAATCCTGAAGCCCTTTGCCATAGCAGCACTTTTACTACAAGATTCAGCTCAACAAAAAACAAGGAGGAAACCTGACAAAGTCATGATTAATTGGCGATAATTATTTGCGCCCTGCAGCAGATGTGACCACAGATTTTCACTGGTAGGTTCTGGGTGTGGTCTGGAGCACAGCTGGGTGTTCAGAGCCAGGCAAAGACCTTCTGTCAGTGTAGTGTTTGCTTTTGATTTAAATGAGGTGCTTAATAGCCGCTCAGTAAAGTCTTTCTACCATCAGTTTGCTCCAGCTGATTCCAATTCTGAGTCACGTGATGGCCAACATCTGCTGAGGTCATGCTCAGGTTTGGAAAAACTGTATGTTTTACTGCTACTGAATGTACAAATTCTAATAGTTTCTAACATGCATGATTAATCTGAAACTGAAAAAAACCCATTTGTGGTAAAAACTGGGGAAAACAGGTCTTGCGCGTATTTATCATGGTATATTTGAGATCCCATTTGCAACAACAGAAACAAGCACATCTTGGCAGCCAAAATTACAGTAAGCTTGAATAGACTTCATTTCATGGGACTTTCCCCCCTGCTTTGTTTAGTTGTGTCCAACTAATGTTAGCTAAAAAATTATTTTGATTTTTCACTTTTGCCTTTGTTGCCTGATTTATTGTTACAACTTGATGACCACCCAGATTCCCTTTTGGTCTTCTTCTTTTTTGATAAATCTTTTAGTTGCGAGATTATAATATTCATAAAGGCCCCACCTTGACACTTGAAACACAGCATTTTTCGAGACAGCATTTTGGTATACCGTATCCTGTGCTTAGCTTCCCAGAAAAAGCACCATTTGTAAATACGGACACTTTTTTAAAAATCAGATTGTAGGACGTCATTTCAATACTGTGAAAACTAACAGGAATGTTAATTTGGCAGATTTGAACATTTACTCCTGAGGCTGGTTTGCTGGAGAACCTAAAATTTTGAAGCCAGTCGTGCTTGTCAACAAAAATATAGGTTGTGTTTTAGAGAAGCCCAGTCCAGGGGTGAGTTCCCTACTTGCAGGACTGTGGTACAATTCTGTGTAAGGTTTAGCCTGGGGAAGTCTATATCAGTGGCTTGCTCAGCTCAGCTTCTTTATGGGGGGGCTTTCTGTTTATGCTATCATGGGGAAACTCATTTTAACTCTTGCATTCACAGGCACCAACTGCCTCTATCTAGGCCAAGAGTCATCTTCACACAGAACTTATACTTCCCCTCCAGCCATTTAGTTAATGCATGCTCAGCAGCTGCATGCTGACAACATGCACAGGCATGAGCTGAGTGTCATTCATACACAAATGTGCATTAATGCACACTAACAAATGAAAACTTTCTGATATTATGGTTTTTAACTCTTTCCATCTCTCATTCTGTCTGCATGTGACTTGATCCCTCTCCACAACCCCAACACCGTTAAGGCAGATGGCTGGATAACACGAGTCTGGTTCTGCTTGCGCTCTCTGTCTGTCAAAGAAAGTTTGTCTCCACCACAAAAAGTTCTCTTTTTTTGGTTATACAGCCAAACTGACCACTACTAATAATTCAACAGCAACAACTTTGTTTGACATCCAACAACATTCATCATTCAGTGCTAAATATTCGACAAGAGCTACATCTTGGACCTTCTAGTTCATTCTACCTCCGAGGACAAAGAGCAGAAGGGTCACATGAAGTGTCTAAATGTTTCCTGAACAGCTGAGAACAGACGTCTCTTAAAAATAGAAAGGGACCCTGCGGATTGTACGGAGTTGGGTAAATCATTTCCCTATTGAAGAACAACAGAGGAGGAGAGTCTGGTGAGAGATTTGCAGCCACACTGGGCTTGGAGCACCAGGTGACTTTCACAGGCAGGTGGTAGTGGGTGAGAGGCAGACCTGGATGAGAGACTCCAGGTAGACAGGAGCCAATCTTATCGCTGTTTTGTAGACCAGAAGAAGAGCACTGAATTTGATTTGAGCTGCTACTGGAAGCCAGTGAAGTCAGATTAGCAGCAGGGTGACGTGCTGTTTTGGGCTGCTTAAAGACCAGACGCGCCGCTGCATTTTGGATCGATGCAGAAGTTGCAGTGTAAATTCAGGGAGGCCTGCTAGAAGGGAGTTGCAGTAGTTGATGTATGAAATCAAAAAGGCCATACCAGAAGCTGTGTGGCCTGGTGTGTCAGGTAGGGCCTGATCCTCCTGGTGTCGTAGAAGGCACAATGACAAGACCAAGCAGTCGAGTCATGTGGTCATCAATCATAACACACAGATTTCTGGCAGAGTTTGCGAGCACAAGTTGATTTGATTCAAGCAGGACACTAATCTGTGGTTGAACTGAGAGACACGCTGAAAAGACAAGGAGCTCAATAGAACAGATTTAGTTGAAGGTAGCGTTCCTTCATCCATGTGGAGCTACCACCCAGACACGCTGATATCCAAACGGAGATAGTTTTGTCTTGTCTTTGTCTCAGGTGCAAAAGACAGGAAAAGCTGCATGCTGCTACATAGCAGTGGTCAGAGAAGCCATGAGTTGATCACTGCACCAAGTGAGGTGGTGTATGAGGAGAAGAGAAGGGGACCAAGCACTGACCCCTGTTGGACTCCTGTCAACAAGCCATGTGATTCAGACACTTCACCTTGTCATGAAACAAGAAGGCTCAGCAACACCTGTGAGGAAGGACTTAAATGCCTATAGTTCACTCTCTCCTACTGTGTAGGTTTTTAAATTCAAGAGTAAGCATCTTATTTTTCATCATGTCAGAAATATCCCATTGATGTTTTTCGAAATTTCATACATGAAAATATCTATGGAGACAACAATTACAAACATTGTTTCAACTGTAAAATAAACAACTTACTAGCATCTGAAAACCATGAAACAAATTTATATCTACTTGCTATTTGACAGCTTTTTTTGACAGTTATTTCAACTCTTGTAATCAATGGGTCACTCTTTGTTTCCTTTTCAGCTCTTAAAATACCACTGCATCAGCAGATCTCTTTCTAACTTCTGAGGAATCTTAAAAGAAATGTGAGGAACAGCACAGGCATATCAGACAGTGAAACAAAGACGGTAAGGATGGCATCACAAATGTTCAGGTCATTAATGCAGAAAATAGCCCCTGGTAAGCATTTAACTCATCGTCTGTTATGAGCAGATGAAACAGACAGAAACTCATCAGCTGTATATCGAACCATTAGGCTTGTAATTACTCTCTCTATCATACAGATAATATCCAAAAGTATGACCACCACATGCACATTCTTTATCATTTCATTCCACTGACCGCATCCATGCATTTGTACAGTACCTGAGGCATAGTGTTAGTGCTGACAGGTATGCATATGTCTTGTCTAGACATGCATAAGCACATAAAAAAGGGTGCCTTGAGGGGAGGAACGCCAGTTGGGAATGCAGATTTTTTTCAGGCCACACTAGTGTTGCTTGCATCGCATTGTTTGTGTTTCATATTATGTATGCCATGCACAAAACACTTTTTCTTAGGGGCACTTCTTTTCAGTATCCACCCACTAGCAGCAGTCTTTGTTCACAGATCACTGAGAACAGAAAATACGAGACACGCACCTTTTACATTTCAATATATTAAAGATTTTAAGTGAGATGGACTACAAAGTAAAAGCAGCAGTGTGCAGAGTGTGTTTTTCTGAATCTTTAATGAAATGACCCCACATGGTTTGCTCTTTAATTAGCTGTTACATTATGTTTATTTATATTAGTCAATTATTAAATTCCAAGAATGCAATGAAACTTCTGACCTTGTTGATTTATCCTTCACAGAACGCCTTCTTTCAGGAATCTTAGGAATCTAATAAGGTGGAGGTGATCTTATAATGTGAGATGTGCCCTGTGTTTCAACCCAAACATGTAATATTCATTTTGCCACCTGTTCAACAAGCTAGTACAGTTCAGAAATTTGGGTGTAATACATAACACATGAAGAACCTTGCCATTTGGGTTTTTTTTCTTGGCTGTCTCACAAGCATTCTTGGATGGCACCAGAAATCTCACTTCCTTATCTTTTCACTGACCTCACATTTGGAGCTGTATTTGGATGCTAAATATCAAACCAGAGGGTTCATAGATGAAAAAAGAGTGTGCAAGAAGGTGCAAGATTTTTGGTGTAAAGGAGGAATCTGTACAGTCCTTAATTTTGGTGCAGAGACCCAAAACAAAAGAAGAAACAAACTAAAACTGATCTACATATTTGAGCATAATGTAAATAAGTTATTATGTCCCCTAAGAAAGTAAATAAATTTGTGTATTCCTCAGAGTGACAGTTCATACAGCACAGTAGCTTTGTTGTATGTCTACAAACACTGCATGGTGCTGCAGTGTCTGACATGTATGTGTTTGCTTAATGGCCAGCTGGGATATAAACCTGAACATCTGCCCAGGTTGATGCCCCTCACCTCAGCCCATCTCCAAGGTCGAGGCAGCAGCTCAAAGACCTCTCACTCCCCCATGGGAAAACAAACTGAGTAGCAACAAACTGCCAGTGAGCACATTGCAAACAGACACCCCTGTGTGAGCTGGCCTCTCCCTTTTCTCTGTCTGCACACACTGCAGCCTTCTGCTCCTCATTAGTCAGATGGGGGACACTCAGTAAGACCCTGTTAAAAATAATAATGAAAAAAAAAAACTGTTTAATTTCTGAAGAAAACAAAGGGATGGACTGGATTTATAATCACACCTAATTAATGGTTGGATATCATGCTGCAGTCTGGTTAATAAGTTCAGATCTTGAAACTGAAATAGAACAATGGACAACGTATGATGTTGTAAGATATCAAAGTAACTTCTTTGATCAATGAGCCATTCCTTCTATAGCGCATGTAGAAATGTCATTTTCCCTTTTAATGAGAGAAATTACAGAAAAAGCACTGCTGTTATTAATGTACAATTCAAAACAGTTTTTGATAAGACCATAGGTAAGTAAATTTTAGCTTCAATACTTCTTCCAAAGAAAGACTGAACAAAGACAATTTTTATTCAGGTTGATTCACTTCTGATTCGATCTCTCCAGTGGCATTTAAAGTCTGAGTGGTTCAGTGAGATGATAAAGCTGATGTATGGAGTGGTGCTGTAAGGTGTTACTGTTTTTTTTACACATTTGGAAGTGAGACTTCCCTTTGGTACAAGGCATCAAAATCAAGACGTCAAAAGAAAGTGAAAAGACATCAGCATCCATGGTGATGGGGTAAGGCGCAGCGAAAGCAAGAGATGAAAGGGTGAGACTTAAATGTGTCACTATCAGTGTTATATATCATGTATTACCTCTTGATAGCAGCAACAATGAATTAAGAGTCTCACTTTTGACCTGGTTATAAGTGTATTACAATCTAAAAACAGTGGAGTTTAAACCACTCATTAGCACAGATATAGTGCACACTAACTTCCTGTTCTATTTGTCTCTCCCCTTTAAAGCAGCCTGTACATAGCAGTAGATACTTCAGCTTCACACCATTCAAGCACAAGCAATATGAAAATGTATGTTTGAAAAATACCCACATAAGTCTTATGATCTAAAAGCACTAGTGTGGGAAAGCAGTTTTCTAGATTAAAGTCTAAAATGTCTCCCAAATTAAATCTGCAACCTGCACAAAAATCTGTCAGTTTTCAGAAAGGCTTGAACCAAAATCTTTGAGCAGAAAATCGAAACCCCTTGGGGAGGGGGCTCAAACTAGAGGCTTGCAACATATGGTACATGAGGACATTTTAGAGTGGGAAACTGGGAAACTATCACTGTGAAATCTAATATAATTGAGATGTCCACAGTAATGACTATGAGTGATTTATTACAATGATGAGATAACCCCATCCTGACTCTACCTTGTCAAATGAGCAGAGTCGCTTTGAAAAAACCTGAGCTTTTGTACTAACCTTCAGACTATATGAAAGAAGCAATAAAAATGTAACACTAGACACCAGACACAGCCAGCTGCCTACATATGAAACCAAAAGTGGAGCATCTTCTTCCTCTATAATGCACTCAGAGCTGTATGGGCATCATAGGCACCCAGGCAAATATGCAGGCAAGCAGGGGGGTGAGGCTACAAGTGCACCCGCATCTTTTGTCTGGTTGTACCGAAATTGCGAGAGAGAAAAAAAATGGAAAGGGTACAGCATGTAGGTGCAGCCTATCACATGCTCAGTGCAAATGATATTCAATGAGCAGGATCTACAACCCGTGCCTCTCTCGGTTCATTCATATTCTGCTCCAGCACGGCAGCAGCCCCTGTGCCAAATCTACTGCGGCTTGGTGTGTGCAAACCGCTGCACAGCGCCTGGCTTTGGGTGCGCCTGCCGTCTCATTCATGTCTCTCCTGGGGAAGGATGAGAGCTGTTGGCGTCGACCAAAACAACCACACAACAGCAGCTGAGCCCCCTGTGCAGTAAAGTGGTGTGATATGTGAAACTGAATGGGCAGTAATTACAACAAGGGTGTGTAGCCTGAGTGCATTCAAAAGCGCCAGCCTAGTGGACGGTATATCCCTTTAAATGTTGTCACCTATATATTAATGCGCCCAGACGAGACAGAAATGCACGCACAATGCGGACGTGCTGCATTAAAAGACACGTCTCACATTTCTACAGAGGCACATTGTCTGGGGCTAACACGTTATTTCCTTGAGCCCATGCATGCACCCACCCACCCACCCACCTGCTTGTGTTGTATCCGTCAGATCGTAGCTCATCCCCGGGTACTCCCTCAGCTTCCTGCCGCTCAGGTTGAGGATCCCGGAGCAGACCGCATCCTCCAGAGCCCGGTCCAGGCTGCGGGCCGTGTGGTGCTGCTGCTGGTGCGGCTGCTGGAACTGGTTGATGCCCGGGCTCCAGTGTGGTCCACTGGGGTAGTGATGGCTTTGTAGAGCCGTGACAGCTCCCACACCTCCCTGACTGGACGCCATTTTCGTAAAAAAGAAATTACTCTTACAATAATAACAGCGCACAGCGGCAGTTTCTCCGCCCATGCGCATACGAGGTAGATTCCCGGGACGGACGCTAGGGGATGGGCTTCTTCTTCTGAGGTGGTGCTGCTGCTTCTGATGCTGATGATGGTGATGAGGATGATGATGATGGTAGTGATGGTGAGCAGGGTTTGGTAGCCATCTTAGGCTTTCTCTTCCTCCACCTGTTCATGCTGAACTCTCAGCAGGGTCCCCAGTGAAGCAGACGGGGGGCAGGGGCCCTGAATGCAAACCTGCAATATGGATCCCTCAGTTTTGCTCCCCATTGCTTGGAGAGCGGTGCCAAGTTACAGTCACATAGTATCTTCATAAAAACATAAATGCAAGCACATGCATCAGTTGTAATTATATGTCCAGTAATAAGTAACATGGTGTCACTTTCTTCTGAAAACATGACATGAACATTCATCAGATTCAAATGACTTCAATCCCATTACTGCATAAATGCCATTGCCAAGGTTTGGTTTGATCATCTACAACTGATTCAATACTTTTTCAGCATTACTCAGTCCAGGGCTCTGTGTTGGCACTGTATAAGGTATACTGTATAGTGAATCCTTGTTATGCCCTGCCAGCACTCATCTACCAGCAAATGTAATGTCACATTTCATTTAGTTGATAGACTCACAGGTTTGAACAGACCACTGCAGTATGACTGCTGCATGTGGGTTGGAATGGACATTTTCCACAAACAGCCCAACCCGTGTTTTAGCCTAATTAGTCCATAATCACTCTCCTGTTTAGCTTTCTTCTGCTTTGTTTTCTTTCTTCTGTCTCTTTTCTGTCAGACAGTCCAGCTCCTATTTCTACTATTACTATAAAACTAATCTAGAAATCGTTTGAAATCATATCGTATGAATCGTATGAAACATTTATTTCACAGTATTTCACATTGCATATAAAATTAGTGGTTTGGGAACAATACTAGTTATATTCACAAGCTGCAAAGATAAAAGACCCGTTAAAGGCCCTTAACTCTGAATAAAGTTAGAGAAACAACACTTAAGCCGATGGTGACCATAACACATGTGGCTGCGACAAATTGTATTAACCGTTCCAGTCATGAAGCCATCACTTTGACAAGTGAAATACACCTGACGATAACAACAACACCATTATGAATAAGTAGCAGCATCACTGTGACAGACTCATTTATTATGTTGCAGACAGGATAGACGTCTTCCAGCACAGCCCAACCTTTCTTCTCCTGATAACATGTTGTGAAATAAAGCAAATGTCGTTGCAAACAAAATGCAGACCTAGCGGTTTCCCTCATAGACAGTTTCAGTCTAAGGTAATTTATGGGGATATTAGTATGCATAGCATATGGCTTTACACTGTGGTTTGTCAGTGCTTTGTGGTACAAAATAAGATATATTTAGGAACTATCTACTTGATCGCTCAAATATTCACAGTTTATGTTTCTATTGTACATTACTTACATCTGTTCTCTGGCCTAAAAAGATTATCTTCACAATAGTTTGACAATGTGATTTAACAGAAAGTAATGATTGTATAGAAGCCATAAGTGGAGATGCATTGATGAATATGTTTTATGCTGTTTGGCTGTTATTACGATCTCAATGATGACTGTATCCCAGAGTTACAAAAACACAAAACAAACAGAAATCGACAACTTGCCCTGTAAGTTTGGGCAATGGCAGCAATATACATTGTGGATCATGTTACTGTGCAGTCGATGATAATCAAAAAAAAAAAAAAAAAAAAAAAAAAAAAAAAAAAAAAAAAAAAAAAAAGAAAAAAAAAAGAAGCTACCTTAAAAATAGGCACCAACAATGTATGGCCGTGTTTCTTGCATCAAACATTTTTCTCAAGTTTTTTACAAAAGTAGCAGGAGCATCACATTACTGCAAACAGAAACAGAAGACATTAACTCTGAATCACAGATGGAGTATCATTTATCAGAGGGACAAATGGGCCTGTCCCCAATATTGGAGACTACTTTCTGTAAAAGAAAAAAGCTTTCTTCAGAGAATTCAACGATGAAAACTGGGAACTGACTATATATATATAAAATAACCATGAAATACTTATAAACAAAGTCTTGGTTGAGACCTGCAACAGTAAGTGAGCTTGTTTAAAGAAGAAAATCTTAATTG
Organism: Thalassoma bifasciatum; assembly: GCA_008086565.1. Classification (NCBI taxonomy): domain Eukaryota; kingdom Metazoa; phylum Chordata; class Actinopteri; order Labriformes; family Labridae; genus Thalassoma; species Thalassoma bifasciatum. Next base: position 62,344 of record RPOG01001799.1, read on the forward strand.
TACCTCAAGCAAACACATCTGGTTCAAATCATCAGATTTTCATTTGTGCACTTACCCCAAAAAAGGTGGTAATCATAATTTTAGCTGGTCTTGAACTTTATATTTGTAATAACTGTACCAATGTATTCTGCACTGAGGGATCTCTGAAGAATCACAGCGATCACATGTGTAATAGAAATATTTCTTTAATCACAAACAGTATGGGGCAAAATATACAAAGGTGCTTGTTATAAGTACATTAAAATTAGACTATTAAATTAGTCAGTTGGCACAGTAGGAAACAATTTAACTGATGCAAAGCACTTAAAACCAGACAGAGGAAGAACATCTACAGAGAAGGAACATCTAGCTACAGTGAATTAGCTGCTTTGTTTGTGTGTGTGTATTTGTGTGTATGCTGTGTAACCAACAGCTCCCCCTTGTGGAGAAGCCAGTGAGGTGTAGATCAGAAGGTTTGAAAGTCTGAAGGAACCTACATGAGGTGTATGAATCTAAGAAGTTTATATCAGAAGTTTTATCCTTTCTTTTACAGGAGTTCGATAAAGATCAAGTAAAGAGTCTGAGCTCAAAATCCAAAGATGTTTTAAAGGGTGACAGAAGACACAAAGAAAGGTGCCAAAAAAGAGACAGAAAAAGAATAGAGTAGAAATCTTGATGAGAGGAGCCTTTCAGTATCGATGAATTTTCCTTATTATTCTTAAATACTAATTAATATCAATTGCTCCCCCTTTTTAACAAAAAGAAATCTGCCAAAAAGTACAAAAGTTTCCAATAATTATCTCTGGATCTCAGGAAAGTGTGGAAGTCCAGGTCACAGTCATCACATCGCCCCAATGTGAAGTAAAAAAATGAGAAAGCATGGACTCTGAATTTGTCCTTCATTGAACGGCAGACTTTTTTAACAGACTGACACATCTGTTCTCTTGGTCCCCTCTCACACCATCAGGACAAGATTGAGCACTTTTTTAATGAAGAGATTGAACACTGCTGAAAAATCTGACAGGAAGTATCTTACTGAGATGATTGTGTGTGGAGATTGTTAGATGGGCCAGGTATATGAAAATGCATCACTTCCCTCATGAATTGTAGGCATTGATTGGATTTCTTTCGGTTAAAAAAGGTTGTTCACAGGTATTCTTCCAGTCTGTGTGGATTTTTATTCAGCAAATTAATAGTGCATTATTTGGTTTTCAGTTTACAAAAGCAGCGAGTATGCAACGTTACACACTACAATTACAGTACTCTTTTATAGGATGAAATGTGCTTTCATTGAACAAAAAATATTATCAAAAGCACTTAAGCGCCAGTATTGGTTCTGAAAATGCTTTCAAGATACCTAGCCCTAATCTTTTATAACTGTATACAGACTTCCTGTACCAAAAATTTCCCCTCATCAACTCAAATATTTGACAGACTTCAGATAAAAGCTTGCGAAGTTGAATTTTGAGAACCTGGATATTTTTTAGGCACAAATTATTTGTAAAGAACATTAAAATTATTTTTTGACAAAACCTTACTTTAGGACAAATGGTTACATTTTTTTGTCATGTTGAAATCTGTGACTGACATAAGGACAGTGTTTTTGAAACTTAAGGAGACAACTCAGTATCTGGAGTGTCAGAGCAGAAGAAACCAGGAAGGTGCCTTTGGCGAGCCTCAGTCCTGTAAATCCATCTGTTATAAACGCATACCAGAACAGATTTAGTCTCCAACTCACACCTCACACTTGGCATATATGGCTCTCTTTTTCTTTATGCCAAACTATTCACAGTTGCTTGGTATTAAAGATAAAAAAATAGAAATGTGACAGGGGACCAAACCGTGTCAGTATAGTTTGTTTTACAGTCTCTCATCTTCAAGGTCCCTGTTCTCCTGAAAAAGCTACACACAGCTTTTTGTCTCCAATAACCAATAAGCAGTGGGGTGACATTGAAAGGCCTGTCACCTTGAACCACTGAGGAGCTGTCAACCATTGAAGTGCTCAGTACTTTTTTACGTTGATGAAAACCTTGATGGCTCCGGTGAAGTCAGCTGAGAGCAGAACCTCTGTGTGATCTGTCTTAAGGGCTCCTGAAAATGAAAATTCTCAGTTAAAGCAACAAAATTTCAGTATGGATTTCAGAAAGACTGTCCATGAATGATTGAAGTGAACTCACCTGAGGGTATGGTTTCAGAATCTGTGGAGTCCAGGCTTTTCGACTCTGCTTCTGGTTTGTCTGCTCCAGTTTCTTGTGGAACAATAAGGCCAGGGTGAGGTGCAAAGATGGCTGAGGTGACCACTGCATTGTGTGCTGGAAAGCAAACAAAGCTTTAATATCCGGAACAGTGAAAAGAAAAAATTAATCAAAACTATGTTCTTTGTTTTAAAACACATCTTGGTTACCTTTAATCCCTTCCCAGAAGTCATTGCGGTCCCGCCGTACAGAAGTGAATTTGCTGAGGTCGTGGTAAGTGCTCCAGATGTACACGTACCGGTCCTCAGAGCCGCTGACTATGAAGGAATAATCATGGCTGTGGGGAGATAGTCCCAGTGAGTCAGCTTTTAAAATCTATTTATCAAGATCTATTGCAACAAAGTATAAAAAGACTTTAATGTTTTATAGTAACCTAGTAGTTTTTAGCAACATTCAAAGGAGCTCTTGTCATGTATTGTAACGTAAACAAAGAAATCAATTATAAGAATCAGGGTAAATAAATTCAACATCACCACCATTATAAAAATTGAAATATTTTTTTACTGACCAATGCTTCTCCACAGAGCTGAAGTCAGAATCATACACAGAGGGAACCCTTCTCACCTGAAGCTTGCTTTGATCTGGCTGCTGCTGTTGACGTAACCTTTATATTTCATGGATAATGACAAGTCCCTCAGGTCATAAAGGCGAATGCGGGAATCGTTTGAGGTCACTAAAATCTGTGGGTAAGGATAGAGAGGGAATATGTTATTTATGAAGTCCGATTTATACATCATTGATGGGACATCAAACGAGCAGTGATATATTTGAAGTGGAGATTAGATGTTACTTTATTCTCTCCAGGAAGAGGCTCGATGCCTGTGATTTTCCGGCCAACTTTATTCCTGCCTCTGGTGGACCTCACATGGATTTGGGTGTGGTACTTCAGACGCTGAGGAAATTAGATTAATTTCAGTATAGTATCAAAGCATTCACATCAAAAATTGAACCTTATGACAGTATGAGAAACTAAAACACTTTGTACCTCTGTGTCATAGAAGATGCATCTGCCATCATAGGTTCCAATAACAGCATACTTCCCATTTTGGCAGAAATTAGCTGCAGTGATGAGGCGCGTCTGGCCATCCACCTCGTTCCACAGAGCCACCTTCTTATCAGGAATGTTCCAGAGACGAAGTTTTCCATCCAAGGAGCCGCTCAAAAAGTATCTGTCATCCTGGGGAAACGAGGCACAAATGTTTGCTATAAATACAGTCTAGAAGCCAAAATGAATAAATGTATGATTGGTGCTGAGAGAGGTGATGCAAGATGACACAACTTACTCGGGGATGGAAGGCAATGGCTGTGACAAAATCTATGTGCTGAAAGCAACACAGACACTCTCTCCTGGATATATGCCACAACCTGACCGTTTTATCCATGGAGGAGGAGAGCAGGAAGAAATTCTAAAGTGACATAAAAAAGAGAACATTTAAAAATTTAAATTATAATAATAACAATTTCAATTTATATAGAGCTTATCATGGAACCCAAGATCGTCTAAAAAATACAAAGGAGACTGTAGTTTTTAATTCAAAAACCAAAGAGAATGTTTACTTGCTCATTTCAACATATGAAAAAACGAAGTTAGGATTGCAAACTCAACAGCTAATAGTTTATGGCATTAAACAGGAAGGTATAATGATTTTTTTTAAAGTAGAACAATGAAATGTTACCTTTGACCAGGACAAGTCAAGTAGATCAGCTGTATGGCCTTTATATTTGCAGAAGGGAACTTGGCGGAAAGGGGCGTTCCTATCCTCTGTCTCTGGGTCCTCTGGTACACAACTTGCCTAGGATAAAAGTAAAATCTGTTAGAAAATACTAAAAACTGTAAATCCTTCAAACATTAGCAGCGCTTTAAACTATTCTAATAGCTCAACTGCTATTTCTGGAAACAACAAATAGCCCAAAATAGCTGAAGTGATTATTTTTACGCACCCCGGGGTCATCCGATTTAGAGGAGCATAAACTTTCCTGAGATGGAGATGGTGAAACCCGACCTGGAAAACCAAAAATAATCTCACTAAAGCCAAACTGAAGCATCTATATTTAACAATCAGTCACACCTTATAACAAAGAACTCTGAGATGCTAATGAGCTTGCCTTCAGTGTTGTACTTTAATCTCATGTTATTAAAGTAATCAAAGGCGGTCTTCAGGACCCAGATGCGGACTACGTTATCTTGACCTGCAGTTGCCAGCAGCCTCCCACAGTGGGAAAACTTCATGGTCCAAACGGCGCCCTGCGGAAAAAGCAAAGTTGCTGTAGTTTGAGCCTTTCATACATGCAGATTTTTTCCATCTAACATTTATGATGAAAAATAAAAGAGAGACCCTTTTACCATGTGCTCTCCGCTCAAGTCCTGTACAACCTTTATCTGATCAAAGTCAAAGGGACCCTTGAAGCTGTGTGCTGCCTTGAATTTAGCAGGTCGGGTGTAAGGCATGCCCTCATCATCACTTGATGATGGATCATCCTGATCTGTGTGGAACACTGAGACCAGAGAAAGAAAAAGTCAGATGTCTTAGAAATTTTTTTCAAGTAATTACACTGTTTGAGAAATTAAACTTTAGATTTACAGACATTTTAGTATGTTTGAGTTTGCTTCTGCATTAAAAACTGTCATTTGAGCAAGACTTCACAGTGGGGAGTCCTGCTGATTCTGCCTCTGTTTAACATTAATAAACATGGATCTGACTGCCACTCCTTGTCAATGAAGAGGAAGAAAATCTGAACTCCCAAACATATGATGGTCCTCAAGCTTATAATTATGAACCTGTTAGACTAGATGAAGAACAGGAACAGGGCAGGATTAGGAGGAATAACAGCCAAAGGAGAGAGCGCAGATGTCCTGGTGAGTGATTTATGTTAGCCAGTGACATGTAGCCTAATGCTGTGTTCACATCAGTGTATTTCAATTATGAAATCAGAAACAATTACTTATAAAATAAGTAGTGAGTGTTGTTGTGTGAGAGAAAAAGAGACACAGGTGCAAACGCAGCACTGGTGTCTTTCCTGATGCAGTGCTTGTTTTTTTGCATACCAAATTAATGTACAAAATCAAAAGTGTAGTATGTGGACTACACACACAGGATGCACAGGATGTACAGGATGCTCCTATAAGCTTTGCGGACATCATGTATTCATCAGACACTTTTTCTGCCCCTTGAAATTTGTATATCCACTAATCTAGTGTCAGAAAACTGAAAATCAAGACTTGCAGTGCTCATCCAACGCTTCCTGAATGACAAATTCTAGTTTACATCTGCCACACCAAGCTGGGTGAGTTAACACTGCTGCCGTTGAACCTGTAGCTGCCTGTACTGATGGGACCTCACCCACGATTGGTCACACCTGAACCTGGCTCCAGAATCCCATCCTGTACTCCATCATATTACAATGCACATAACCTTCCTGCCACCACAGATAATCTCATTGTTGGTATAGAAATTAAGTCCTGTTTTCAACAGCTATGCTAAAAACAGACACTACCTCCTCTAGATTTGAGCCTTTTTATGGTATATTACATACAAAATCAATGACTGACTTACTCTACAGCCACTATCAGACAATGTTAAGAATTAATTTACACATTTTTAACCTGTAATATGCTCTTTAAAGTACCAACTCTGGACACCAACAGAGGTTAAAATTCCTGTTCCTTTACCTTCATCTCTCACACTTTTCACTTTGTTGACAGCTTTCTCTCCATATTCCTCTGCGAGATGCTTTGCCTTCTTCACTGACTTCCCCAAGAACTTTTTAAACTGGGTCCTGGTTAGAAACAAAGAGTGACATGTAATGTAACTCTGCATTTGATCATGTGGTGGTGGGTACAGGAAGAAAATCCTTTCCAGCAACAGGAAACAAGAGGTCACATTTTTCTCACGTTTTCTGTTTTAGTTTTCCTCCGTCCGTATCTGCCAGAGGCGCCTGAGACTTGTCATCATCATCTGACTGTGCTGCATCGTTCCTGAAAGGACAAATATTCACAGATAAACTTCCTCAAAAAAATTAGCCTTTTTCTTACCCTTGGTCTTTCATAGTTGGAATATGTTGCAAATCTGTAAACTTTTCAAAGAAGAGCCAAAAATTACAACGCTGAGTGCAAAACAAGTCTGCTTCAGGAAAAGATTTTTTCCTGGATAAAAAGGAAAAAGTATGCAGACATTATGTTTTCTTTCCAACTCTGACTCTCTGTTCATTCAAGTCTATAATGGACGGCCAAAGACTGTGATTTTATTTTCCTTTCCCCTAAAATGTCTGGCAGTATACCGATTTGAAATGAACAAAGTTCTCATCTTTTATTTTTGCTGCATGTATAAAAACAACAGAAAGGAATCATAGTTGGCGTTTCCTATTAGTAACAAGGCCTTCCAAATAACCTGGATTTCTTGCATATGTACATCCTGTACCGATTGAACTTCACAGCACTTCAGCTAAAAGAGACTTTTCTAAAATTGTGCTTACGTGATGTATTCCTTGGTCCTCCTCATGATGTGCAGAGTGAGTGGGTTTATCCCAGCAGGAAGTTTCTCTTCTGCCTGGATTAGAGGGATCTCTTCCCCAGTGTCCAGATTCTTAATCATCACACTGGCCAGGATTTCCTGTTTTTAGATAACGCAAAAGTACAGATTTGTTGGTGGGCTGGTGAAGGGAATGTGCAAAAAGCTGGCTTGGAGTCAAATTGAACTCAGAAAATAATAACAGCTACAGAAGAGCTCTTACTTCATCTGTCAGTTCTCTACCAGAGTTAGAGCGTGGACGCTGAGGGCCGGGTGTTTGTTCTCCACCAGGTGATGAAGACTCCTCATCCTCATTTTCCTGAAGCATGACGCAATAAATGAGCAAAAGAAAGTCAGAAACTTTATTTTGCATCTGAGCTCAGCCCCACAAACAGAGGTCAGATAAAGCCTCACTGACCTGGGCTGTCACCACCTTGTCTCCACAAGTGGCACTAGCCAGATCCAAGGAATGCTGCAGCTCTTTGGTTAGACTCCTCACTGTGCTGCTGGGAGACACCAGACCAGAGGGCTCCAGAGTATCACCGCTGGCTGAACACATCGCAGACACTGGATGATCAAATAGCAAAGCACGACATTATGTCCAATTTAAGAGCTTCTAAATCATTCTAATTGCTTCAAATTTGAAGGAAAAGTTTGGTCAAGGCCTCTCATTCTGCAAGTGTTTTTGAGAACTCATCTTTACTGGATTACAGTCAGTACTAATTGAAACAATGAGGACAAGGTTTTGTTTTTAAACCAATGCTGAGGTGGCAGTACAAGTGTGTATTAAGTTTGGAGAAGTAAGTGCAAAAGCCAGCATTCAGGGACCATATGCAAAACATAAAATGTAGGATATTAACCCTGCGTTTAGTCTTTTAAGTCCACTTGCTGCAGTTCAGTGACTGAACCATTTATCCCTTATCTTCAGCACTATTCACACTTTGTTACAACAGACCGTAAACTCATTCCATCATGCTTGATAATCCACAAATATTTTCCCCACAGAGCCAAGAAAACGCGAGAAAGGCTTAAAGTTTCAAGACACACAGTGGAAGAACGTGATGTTTGAATGTGGTTCATGGAGCACTTTTCTTTACCTTCCAGTCCACTGGGCCTTAGACAGTCTTGAGACTTCCTGGATGGTAGACTTTGCCAAGATGGTGGAGGCGGTCTTGGTGGTGGACCTCCGCTGGGAGGAGGTGGGCGAGAAGGGGGAGGCTTCTTGGTGCTGGCTACAATGTCAGGTTCAACTGTGAATTGTCGTGGAGGTTTACAAGGTCCAGAGTCTGAGTCAGCACTCCTGTCTGTGAATGGGACCTGGTCTAAAATATCAGCAGGTCTCTGTTCCTGCCCTCCCATTGCAGCCATGCCAGGCTGACTCTGTCCTACAGTGCTGGTAATGTCTGGGGGCTGAACACCCTCTTGTGACCCAACTGATGGTCCTGGATAATCAGTGGGCTCTGGAGCAGGTAAAGAGCATCCTCCATTCGCTGCTGCACTTTCCTGTTGTTCCTCCAGCCTTTCAACAAGCTGAGGTGCGATAGCTGATGCTGCTGCTGATGGTGGCTCCACAGGAACTTCCTGAGCAGCACTGTCTTCATTTGACTGTGGTTCTTCTCTTACATCAACATGCAGTTGATCTAACAGCTGAGCCACCTCACCAACATCCTCAGCACTTCCTTTTTGGCTCTCTTCAATGATGCTATCAATGATCTAAAAGGAAGAAATGGTAACTATTTGTCTCTTTAACTGTGATGCATTGAATCTGATACGTCCAGTAAGTTACCCACACCCACATATGTTACACATATGACTAGGTGTGCTTTTTTGCTTATAAAGCCATTTCAAAAATTAATAAATAAACAGCTTGGGTAAAACCTCTGCCAAAAAAAAATAAAGCACATCAAAAGACACAGTGCTGTATGTAATTGTTTTAGGCCAAACATCACTCTTATGTGTTCAATCTTACATTCAGTATTATACACAGAGAGCAAATGTAAAGGTGGAGTGTTATTTCTCTTTTCATTCATCAGGACCATCCTATGAGTAAAAGTGCTCCACAAAGAAACATTACCTGTAGTGGATCATCTTGCTGAGTCTCAGAAGCAGCTGCTCCACAGCTAACATCTTGTGTTGCGTTCACTTGCTGTTGTGAAAGCTGTTGAGGAAAGAGCACAACAAATTATTTCAACTCTCATTAGACATAAAAGACAGCAAAAGCAACACATTGGCTTTTATAAACATCAGTGTTCATGCAACACAGCTAGACTGAGCATGTTAGAACAAATAAATACATTTTGAATTAGTAAAATTTATCCAACGAAAGATATCTCACCCAGGTCACTTCTTTACTTTTTTAATGAAGACAGCTTATCTTAAGGTAAACAGAGTGACTAGTCTAAACACTGATTTCATCTTTGCAAGGACAGGTACATGTCATATGATGCAATTTCTTTTGCAGTAAAATCAATCTTTCACTACACTTTGCTAATCTGTGAGCAACGTTTTCTCTTCGGTTTCTTTGAACAGCAGTTCAATGTTTGTGTTGCAGTCAAACTGGTTCTCATTCAACCCTTATTTAAATGTAAGTTGTAACTGTGTGTCGAAAGCGTAAGCAAGGCAACTAGAACTAGTTTACATCCGAATATTTACATCTGTGTTTTTACATTTCCTAACAGTCCAAAAGGAAGCCTACAATAACAGATATATGAGCTAAGTTAAATGTTTAACACTGCTAAACAGGCTGTGTCAATGATTTTACATGGTGCACGAATAACTTACCCAAAGGTAATTTAAGTTGAATATTACTTCAAACAGAGTATTAGTACCTCTACAGCACTTTCAAGTTCGTCAAATATGTCATTTTAGACTAATGCTACTATATAAATATATATATGGTCCCAGCTCCAGTAACTATTGATCTCTCACCACTGCTAAAAATGCAGAATCATGGAGGAGAAACTCTTGTTAAACAAGCAAAGGCCAAAGTACTGAAGAAAACACAGGCAATCAAATTACAACAGCTTACAGTCAGATGTGATCTACATCGATTAAAAAGATCAATAGTGACTACCTCATTTATCGAATTAAAGTCCTGATAACATCCAAACCAAGTTTTAAAAATCATTACAACAGCAACTGGACAGATACTGCCTCTTTTCAATAAATGCTGGTTAAAGACAAACATACCTCAGGTGAAGGAATGACAAACTTTGCAGGTGACCTGAAAAATACAAACGCATAGTTCAATAGTCCAAAAAAGCACAAGTTTCAAATTTTTATGCTCAAATCCTAATTCAAGATTAAAAAGTGTAGTTTTATTGGTGCCAAACTTTAACATGAATTGTGTGTGAACTAGTTTTTAGCAAAAAAAAGTCTTGTACTGATTTCCTGTCCTGTACTAACAATAAAAAGTCTGTTGCTGGCAAGTCTGACAGCAAGTCTGACACAAGGATGTGGTTTTCATTTGATGGAGCAGACTTACATCAAAGTACTGTGGTTTCTATGCTGTATCAGTGCAGAGGAGGGCAATCAAACCAAATAAAGTCAAATACCCACTAGTTTTATTTCTTAAAAAAAGTTTAATTACTTTCAAAATTATAACAGTATGAGAACATAAAAATTTACATTTAGGCTACATTGTTGTTGTCACAGGCCAGAACCACAAATGTCTACCATAAAGCCCATGATATGTGCATTTAGTGCCATATCCCTTAGTGATTTTCATAATGATCACAAATGACTGGATCTCAGGAATATCATGTGACTTGGGGAAGACTCACCCTGCACAGACACCAAACAGCCAGTGATATCAAGTACTGCTCAGCATTTAACAGCACATTTCTATTGTTAGGTTTTTAAAGAAGTATGTTATTAACACTCTGCAGAGTAGACTCTGGTGTAACACATCTGTAATAATTGATGGTGTATAAATTAAAGTTACAAAAACAAGTTGTAGCTGTAGCTAAGTTGGCAGGAAACTTTAAACACAGGAATCAGAGATTAAGATACAAGCGAGGTGCTCATTATCAACCTAAATCCAAAGAAATGCATTTCCTTACACTTTCGGGGATGGAGTAAAGTTGACGTCTTCGGGAGCATCATAAAATTCTTCGGTGTCACTTGTATCTGACGCCATGCTAATGTGATATTTACTCGCTAGCTTTTCAAACTTAGACACAAGGCATCTGTCTAAAAGCCTAACCCACGGACGGATTTTATTCCACACATGCGCTCGTCTCTCCAATCACTTTTTCTTCCAGATGCAAGTTTGTTCTGAAATAAAGCTTCGCCCTGGCTTCGTTGATCAGCCACTTTCATGTCCACCGTCACGTCATAGCGTTACCGTATGCTACCGAAATGCTAGGCTAACAAATACATTCAGACCAACGCCTTTTACTAACGCGCTTTCTGTCGTCTACTCCATCTGACTCCTTCACAACGTAGTGTCCACAGTGATAACATGCACAGTAAAGCGCGGTGTTACAGCAGGATTCACCAGGTTCACCGCTGTGAAGCTAGCGGAGCCACCGGACCGCGTCATAAACAAACCAGAAGCATAAAAAAATATATTAAAGCGAGGTGAGTCAAAGGCAGGGCGGGGCACACAGTCTTCTTCCCCACCACCGTGACAGTTTAGGTTCAACTCAAGACCACACTGCCCTCTTCAGGTGGATCTGAGAACAGCAGACATGAGGATTTATCAGCCTAAAGAGAAGAAACAGACAGCTAGTCACCCTACAGCGTAATAAAAGTGCGCAATATTAACCTTAAAAATAAAAAAAACAGTATAGCTGCATAATGTGAAAAATGTATGTGCAATAACCCCAACGTGCTATAAAAAAATAGGAAGCATATTTACCTTTTACTTCACCATCTCTTTTTTGCGCAGTGCTCTGCTCCCTCTTTCATTATTCTACTAATTTTTGTACATTCCGTATTATATCCTCGTTTCGGTACAAAGCATAACTTCTGTACAGTTAATTTTATTTGCTCTTAGTTGTTTTGCAACTAATTTATTTCTTTATAAATTCTTTTATTAAATTTCTTATATTTTACACTCTGTTTTGTTTTTTAAATTGCTATGAAATTTTATACATAATTTTGGCTTTTTTGAAAAGCTGACTTAGGGAGAAATGCACAAAGAATTAAAATGTACCTGTACTGCTCTGTACCTGTGCAAATGGCAATAAAACATCTATTCTATTCTATTCTATTCTGTTCTATTATATTATATTATATTCCAAAATAATAGTTTTAAGAATTAAGAATAATTTTGCAATCAGAATTACAGTTTTAAGGCAGAGACCTGGTAGAAAAATGAAGCTAAACAGAGAGGTGTATGTCCACAAAAGCATTATTGAGAAATTTCAAACCCTTCAACTGGTAACTTATATGACTCAAACATCTTTCAAATTTCCACTGAACTCATTGTTTTCCTGCTACACTTCTTATTTGACTCACATACAGAATAAAAAATAAGTTTATTTTTAGAATGGGTAAGTTTATTGTGCTCTACATTGAGGGTTTGGAGACAAAACATTACAGACACCAAAACAGAGCAGAACAAAACCCTTACGCAAACTCATGAAATCACAAGGATTAATTATCTGTACGCTTAAGAGAATACATGTTTTGAGCTTTGAAAGTAGAGACAGTTGTGATGAACCACAGGTCAGCAGGTAGTTTTTCCAGAGAGAAGGGAACTGCTCTTTTTGCTGACTGGATCCAAATAGGTTCATGTTCTAAAAATATCCTTTACAACTGTGCAACATGGCTTTCTTATGCTTATTTTTGCTCCTTGTAATGAATGAAACCGTTAATTGGCCCACAGTGGTAATCTAAACAAGTCTTAAGATTGGATATGACAAAAATTACATTTAAAAATGATCATCTTTCATTCTAAAACTTGGTCCTGTGCACAGTGCAATAGTATGTTGGAATTCACCATGTAAGTATTGGCGGATAATACATTTTAATTTGAAGCGTCAGATGCCATTTATTTACAGACGATGAATGCAGGCATTTTATACATTTCAGATGTATCCAGAGATTTTTCAAAAGCACTCTTTAATCTAGATCTATGGCTTAGTTAATAGGGTTTGCGTTTCAACTGATGATTTTAAGGAAGAAAGGGATAGAGATGGCAGACAAAAAGGATAAGTGGATTTTAATGAAGCATAAATCAATTTTTTAACCATCATACTGTAAGCAACAAACCTGCGGTAAGTATCACCTTTGTTTCAATGTTCTCATCTTACTTTTTGTAATGGCAGCTGTCCCATCTGCACTGTTGTTTTTGTTTTGAGTGAAGAATGAAGTAATGTTTTCTTGATGCTTCAAGGATTTCAAACTTTTGTAGTGTTAAAGCACAATCAAAGAGAATTCTTGTGCCTTTTAAAGTAACAAAAACAGTAAACAAGACAATTTTAGCTTGTACCACTAGTTTCATAATCTGAAATTGTATCTAAATTCATGGTCACTTTGCTGATTAAAAAAAAAAAAACAAAAAACAACAGATTAATTGCGTCACATAAATTTCTTTTTACAGCCTGCCATCAATTTTTTTTCTATTTCTAGGTACTCCAATTAATATGGTTTTCTATCACTGTCATCTGTGCTATTTGCTGAAAGTCAATACTTAGAAGAGGGTCAGGAAGTCGTTCATTTCGTCTGTAACTTCAGTCACAATGAAAGACGTCTTGTGTTATCCCCCTCGCGAAAAAAAGAAATCGCTGTTGAACAATTCAAAGCACAGATTTGTTCCAGCTTCAGAGAAAGATGACTCCCCCTCGAAACCACTTTATTTAGTAACGGAAGTTTTGAGCCAATGAGAAAAGATTGCCATACTCCTGAACCAATGGGAAGTTTGGATGCTCCAGCTCCTCCAGCAAACACCAGCGTGATTGGATAAAACAGGAAAGGAGGTTCCGTGGTATAAGTGGATTTGAGGGCTTGGAAGGAAAACAAGGACGCTAGTTAACGTTTTTCCCGTTGTTGAAGGTATGAAGTCTTCTTTTTAAAAGTTTACAGAGTTAATTTAAACTGTATATGATTATATGAATGTCGTGTTTAGTCCATTAAGTTGAAACTTGCTGGTTGACAGATAGTCAGAGACATTTGTTGATGGTGGCAAACCTACCAACCAGACTAATAAGTCACCCAACTAACTCGTGTTACGTCCCCCGGTGGTTAACAACGTCGTTTGTCGAGCTAATATAGCAATCGGACGGTAGTGAATAGTAATTTACCTGAAAGCCTCGCAGGCAGCTGTGTCCTTGGTTACTGACGTTATTTGAACCTCGTCTGTGTTAATGTTAAAGGGTTAGCTCGGCTAGTTAGCCATAGCCTGTTCCCAATGGAGATGTACCGACTGCTCAGGCAACATGGCCAAAAAATAGCAGAGCTTCGATCTTGAAGCGGGACTTTCTGTGACAATACATGAATAAAGTCCTGTTAAATGAACACATACAATTTCAGTGATAATTGCCTTACAGCCTAATACCTTTTGCTAGCAAGCAGATCGGCTACCTCGTTGTGAACTTAGTTTCCCCCTCATGTATCACTCTTCAGCTTTAAAGGGACTTAGTTAACCTCTCTGACTTCGTGTGCGAGTGATAGCTCAGTGCGCAACACTACAGCTCTGTTTTACACATTGTTATTCACTTAAAAATGTATCACATAAGGAACAAAACAGGCAACACAAATAAAGCTTTACTGTGCATCAAAATAGACCAGGGGAGCAAGTGTCTTTTTTTATTTTTATTTTTTTAAATAACCAAGATCAATGTTTGTACATCCTTAAATTTTCACGCAACTATTGCCAAGTCTCTAAATACAAATGACATTGTTCTGTGATGTAATAGAAGAAAGATATTTTTAGCTTTAATTAGCCTAGTTCTGTGTAAAGCAACAAGTCAGACTTATTAGGCAACGGTCACATTTCAGCGTGTGACCAAGTGATGTTGCCATCTTACACATGAAAACAAAAAATATATGAAAAACAAAAGTTTACTAAACAATTCAGTACCTTACCCTGGAGTTACACAGCCACGGGCTATGTATGTTTGAAAAGTCACAAGCCATGTCATGGACTTCTGCTTTACACAACTGTTAATCTTTTTGATGAAGGTTTTTTTTATGTTATCATATCTGGTATCTTAATTTTAATGTAAATCCTGATTCAGAAATCAAGCCTTCAGATGTGTAGCCTCATTTTTACAGAATTTTTTTAGTCTGTTGCACAAATGGCTTTTCTGTTTATCTCTGCTAGTATCATATTCAGAACACTTGTGAATGGCCAATTGTTATAAATAGTTATTTATGTTATTATACTGAGATAATGTCGTCTGTATAGGCTGTATTTCATTCTATACTTTAAGTTTGTTTTTAGGTTCAGGCAACCCTTTCATGGGAGTGATGTATTGAAATCTCACATGACAGCTCAGATATAATTTTTCCTTTGCTTAGGTGAATTGTTTTGTGCTTTTAAATTTCATAATAGAGTACATGTATGTTGAAAGAACTTTGTTTCTGTGTTAGAGGTGCGGTTTTGGCGAGGGTATGGAGCACCCTGTACACAGAGGGGAGACAATGCCCATCGGACTCCATGACAGGTAAAGATCAGTGTCCCATTGTCTCATATGTACTTGGCCACAAAGTGAAGCGCTGTTTTACATTGTTTCATAAAACCATATTTCTTTTTTTAAATTATTTCATAAACATAATCAATAAATAATCTTTCAGGTCCCTTAAACATTCCATGTTTTCTTTTCTCTGAATAGAATAAACAGACATGTCAGATAGCTTATTTAAGGAAACAGCTTTTGACTCTGCTCAAGTATAGTAGTAAAGTAAACACTGCCTCATCTATCAGCACTAATACACGTCCTGGCTATGAAATGGCTTCCACCTGGAGCAGAAGGTGTTAATCAGGTAATCCCAGATAAGATTATAAGAGAGAAAAGCAGTAAGGCTGTGGTGCTTAATGACCTGTCCTAAGAATATCTTAATAGTCTGAGACTACTTCCCTACATAAAGTCTATGTTTGGAGAATCCGTCCCTACATTGTGCTGAGTATTGATTTCACACAGGTATCACGGAGCACGGAGCAGGAGATTACCTGTGTCAGAGCTATTCTTACCCATTAGAAGTGCTGTGCTGGTTTAGGGAAAGGGTTGTGTCAGAGTAGAGTGTAAAAGAGGAAAAGGACATGTTGGTGATGGAAATGAGTTTCAGTATGAGATATCTAACATTTGAACTGACCTGTCAGCATTTTATGATAGAGGACAAACATTCAAGCTAGCAAAAAAGTTTAATAACCATCTACTCTCAATCCTCAACATGCCAACTCACTTGTAGGATTTTACAAAGAGTGACCTTCTGTATTCATAAAGCCTCTCTATCTAATGCAAAAATTGTGTGTAGCAGCTTGCACTTGATTCAGAAGCAATACAGGCATTTGTGTTCTTGTATAGGACCCTGAAGTTTGGTTTAGGGTTGCAGTGCGTGAGTGAAAAGGAGTCAGGAGTCTAATCAACTGACTCTTAAGTTTTAGAGCTCCAAAGGGCTTGTGGGTGTCAGACCCCTTTTTTCTTTTCTTAAGCTTATACATTGGTTTCAACTTGTTAGCTGCTGTTATTGTGGTTCATGTCCAGTATGATAACCAGGGGTGGCTTTTGCACCAATGTCCATGGAAATCTACACTATGAGTTATATGTAATGCAATTAAGCAATAGAAAAAGTGAGGAATCATGTAACTTGTCTTGGCATCCATCGTAATATCAGTCAAATAGCAGGGTAAGAAGTATTCCCATATCAAAGTACTTTCTGTACACTACAAAGCACACAGTGGTATGTGCCATCTCTCGCCAACATGCAGCCACTGTTTTCCAGTCTGATGAAAAATGACAGATGGGGTGATGTATCAGACCAAACAGTTTGAGATCTGAGGGTCAGACAGTTAAGACAGGACGTACAGATACCCACAGCCCAAGTTACCAATAACAAACTGAAACAACCTGTTGCTGACTGTAATTTACACAAAGAATACTTTTTCCAGAGGCATTCTTTAAAAATAGAAGTCTGTAAGGAGAGTGTATGATTCAGTTTTGATAGTAGAACTGAGGGTAACAGGTGTAGCACTGAGCCCATAGGCTTTAACAGAACAGACAGCATGACCATTGCCCTTGCAGTATAGAGGCAAGGTCATTCTGCCATTTGCAGTCGAAGCTCGGAGAGAGACTGGTGGAGACAGAAATATGACAAAGATGTCACAAGGATGGAGCTGTTAGAAATCAAAGAACACAGGGACCCAGTCAAGTCTAAGATTTGAATAAGCCATCTCCCCCAGGGGCTTTGTACTTTGGAAAGTTGTACAACCAACATTATAAACAATGATGGTATCAGCTGGTTTAGGATTTTTCCTGCTTTCATAATGTTCCAGGGGAGAAATGTGTCAGCGCAGCCATCATGGTTTGGGTTGTGTGGGGTTTGTTTTGTAGGAGAGGTCAGGTGTATGTCATATGCAGAAATATCCCCAACAGTCTGGCCATTGTACACACATGCAGATTTTTGAAATGTCACCCAATCATAAATGAACTTAACAACTGCAGCTTTTAAAAATATATGGGATAGAATGTAGAGAGCTTCATCCACATGCACTTGCTGAGTTTGCAAAGTTTGCTGTATATACCCATATGTATGTCTATATTGTCGTGGTTCTCTTTAACATGCCGACCATGCCAAGAGTTGGCAAAGAAAGGGTGTTGCACTCAAGTTGTTAGGCTCTTTAATGCAGTTTAAAGCTTGACTTCTACCTCACATGACCTCGCATATTTTATAGAATTATGAATCACATCAGAGGCTGCTGTTCTCTAATCTCTGGCACAATAATCCAACAAATCTAATTGATTTGTTGAAAGTGGGGCGAGACTGTAGGCATGACAACTCCTTTTTTCAGGAGAATATGAGGACTTTCTTCCCTTCTGTTTCTGGTTATTAAGTTAATCGTAGCCTTTAAATCTTGTATGATATGATGGGTTTTAAACTTGTGAGAGTTGGTAAGAGCAACCTAATTTCTCTGTGATTACAGCACCTGTATCTTGATCCTTGGGAGGTCAAATAGTTTCAACCACTTCTCTTTTTTTTCAGACCCTTCCACCCACACATTAGCAGGGGCTGCGTTTGACAGTTTCTGTGCTGACAGAAACCAACAGTCTATTTGCTGCCACTTCATCTTGTGATTTGCCAGCTTTGTGGGGGTGGGGATGTATGCAGCTTTTGAAGTTTTGTACTCAAGCTCTTTGCTGTTCAGTTTCCAATCATCCTATCACTGTAGTCCTCCTGTTTTAAGAAGTCAGTGATAATGGTTAATTGATTATACATTTGCAGTAAACTTATTAAGGCACAGGAGATCGGACTAACCTTGGTCAGTTGTTATTCATCTCTGGTACTCTTCTTGTCTTTAAATTGTAAATATTTACACACAAACTTTCACCCTACATCTCAGTTTCTCACACTCAGTGAAGCTGTGTAGCACTTTGTGCCACATCACAAGGATGTTGATTTTGACTGTTTGTTGAGTGTGGAGCAGGCTCAGCTATATCAGGTTTCAGTTAGCAAACCTATGAGCAGTTTGTACAATGAATGATGTTAAGGTGAGACAGAAGAGTCAAAGCTTGATCTTTTTTCTGTATGAATAAATAATGGTTATTTTGTTTACTTGTGGTCTCTGGCTTACTATTTAACATTTCAGAGGCTCCGCTGACCTTATGCCTTTTTAAAAACACCACAACAGCACAGGAAGGAAAAACCTTCTCTAATTTGTAGTTCAAGGCCCACTATGGATGGCCCTGTTGTGTCTTACTCAGTATAAATTTAATGGTTGGAATAAGTTGTCCCTCTTTTCATCAGGCATCAGATGGAGCTCAGGGGTTTTATAGGAAAGCAAGATGGAGCCACTGTGAACCAGAAAAGATGGCAGGCCGAAACAGCTCTGTGTGTGTGTGTGTGTGTGTGTGCGTGCTCAAAGCTCTGACTGTATATTTACACACCAAGCCTCTCACTCTTACACAATGCCATAACATGCCGTAAAATCACACACTTACAGGTCAATACCACACTATTGCAGGATCGATATTAAGGTAGAATGACAATAGAGCTTCTTTAAAATGCTGTTGCGGTCTCGACACATAAAAGGCCCCACATACACACACCTACAGGACTGTTTAGATCTGCAGTTCAGTACACCTGAAGCCAGCTCAGCAGCATAACACCACCCTCTCAATCCAGCCTCCATGGTGTTCAAACACAAGTCAGGCAATGTGAAAAGCCCTTTTGAAGTTACTTTATAAACATTTTGCAAAGCTGGCTCCTGGGTTTGTAGTTTGACATTCTGACACCTGATTATTGTCAGTTGAAAAGCTGCTAGCTCAGTAGATTAGTAATAGCACAGTTGTAATGATAAATCAAAACAGGATGTAATGAACACCAGGCCTCCACAGGCACATTCCCTCGACTTTAGCACATTTGCTTTGTATTGATAAGTGACAGTTGGCTCTGGGAATTGTACAGCTCCAAACTGTGGAGTTTTTGAAATTAGTATTGGCACTTTCTTGCACTAAGCAATAGTCATTAAAAATGAATGTACTTGCTGAACTGTGTTGGTCCACATTTACTGCTTTTTATTGAACCAACTTGAGCTGACTATGTTTGGCTGCACAGTTGAATGCTGAGAAAAATAACTCTAGTTTCTGCTGCTTCCTGTTAAGTTGTAACCTGACAAGCCAGATGGACAGTTTCTATATATCCATCACGGAGATATTTCACAAGTCCATCTGGGTAAGGGGCGATAGAAAGTGCGTTCAGAGGCGGGACTTAAAAAAATTTAGCAGTTGGTGATTGGACAACATGCTCATCACAGACCACATCCACATCAAGCCACGGTGACATAGCAGATTTGTAACCTGACACCAGATAGAAAGTTCATATATCCGCTGCGGATATATTTCACTAGTCCGATTTTGCTCCTCTCCCAACTGATGAAGAGCAGAAACATTGTTTCCCATCAAAAAGGCTTTGAGTGACGTTCTCTTTTCTTGACTTTGAGAAGATTTTGAGTCTATTTCTGATAAAACTGCAGATATCGCCGCGTCCACGAAGGCCGCTTCACACTCCGCCATTGTTTTCAAACATTCAGACGCTTCCCGCTGACGTCACATCTGCAGCTCCGACAGCTCCCGCCTCTCTTCTCTGATTGGTCCGGTCAATATTGGACCGGGTGAAATCGGTTGTGGTTGGATCATAGCAAGATGGATCTGCAGGATTTCAGAAATGAATCAGGCAGCTCCATCTGCTCTGCAAGGTTAGTTAAGTTGAGCCATCATCAGTATTTGGTACGAAACGTACATCTGTTTCAGAGATGATAGAGCAGATTTATTCACAAGGTATATTCAGATCTATACACAAATTTGCTTGTGATTCCAATTAAGGCTGGGCAATTAATCGCAAATTATATCGAATCGCAATATAGCCTGTGGCAATACTCTAATCACAGACAGTGCAATGTTTCTCTTACCTGAAACGTGTCAGAATACCTGAGTTACTTAACCTTGCTCAACCAAAGGGCCAAATTGTTGAAAACTACCTTTGCAAGAGAAAAATCAAAGTAGAGCAAAATGGCAAGAAGTAGCAGTCTATAAATAAGTTTAATGTGACAAAATGGGCAGCAAAATGGGTGAGAATCTAGAGAAGCTTTGGAAAGTGGTGAGAAAGTAGCAAAAGTGTTCCAAAAGCCGCAAAAATGTTGAGTCAGAAGTGACTAAAATGGGCAAGTCAAGTGTAGAAAAAATGGTATTGAGTGCATAGAAATGGTTTTACTTTTCATAGGCCTGACACTTCTGTTTAAAGTATCCCTTTTATTGACATAATGTTTTTTTCTGAGATGATGAACTTTGGATTTTCATTGTTTGTAACACATAGTCATAGACATTTCAAGAAACAAAGACTTAAAATAATTCACTCAATGTGTACAAATCTGAAAATATCCAGGTTCACTTTCTGAAATGAGTGACCAAAAGTATTCAACTTTTTCATATATTCTGATTTTTTTTAGATGTACCCGTACAGAGTTTCTTTCGTGTTTTTTTTTTTTTTTTAAACGGAAATCCTTTTCCCCCTTGTGTATGTCTTGGGATAAGGAAAAAAAGCATCTGTTCAGTGGTATAGTACCAGATACTGAAGTTGCCACATGAATCAAAATCACTCTTCTTTTTTAAAAGTCATATATTCCCAGTTGTATTTTGTCTCATATGGAGCTCTTTTTAACAAATTGATTTATTGCTTGTTTTACTACTCATAAGATGGGGAACCTGAAATAATGGCACAATAAATGGTAATTACAATATAGAGAAAAGTAATTGCAATTACTTTATTTTTGCAGCCCTAATTCAAAGTCTTAAATCTTAGAATGCCAAAAGATGAACCAAATTCTAAATCTATAGCATTTCACCTTGGCCCCTTCCATAGAAAAACAGATGAATCAAGTGCTTTCAATTTAATAACTGGTTACAAATAAAACCCTCAAACAAACCCAGTCAGAGTTACAGGCATAATGAAGAACTGGGCTGGATTTTATTTAAACCTTACAGCAGAACAATATCACATACTGGGTTGCACAAAGTTCATTCTAAATCCTTGGTCAATGCAGATGTTCTTGATTTAAAGTAATAATGTTGTGAATTTCATGATGGTATCCTCTTTCTCTTTATCCTTTTATCCCTCTGAAGTCTTTTCAAAGCAAGCCCAGAAGTGTAATCACAGCTCCTCTAACAAGGTGGCACTGTTGCTTAGCTACTGTGCTATACACAAACCCTGAAAGGGTGATGGGAAGGCTGGGCTTCCTCCCCCTCCTTCCACAAGACAACCGTGAATGCAGCAGGGCAAGCAGTGCGTTGGATGCAATCTATTGGCTTCTTAGCTCTGCCGCTAAAGTCACAACCCTGACAGTAGCCTGTGCTGCCTCTGCCAGTGTATTTCTGTAGCGGCTGCTGCTGTTGCTGCCACTGCTACTCTCCCTCCCCCTTAAATGGTGTGGGCAGAGTGGGATGGAAGACTGCATTGGAAACCTTTTCATGGAAATGGTCTTTGCTGTTGGTGTTGCTGTAGCACCTTTCTGGTGACAACAACATGCCGTTAAAATGGAAAAGCGGTTCTCCTGTCAGCTGGAAATTCCCAGTGCCAGTCCTTAAAACATCCAGGTCCTCACCCCTTTCGCCTGCCTACATGTGAGTAAAACCTGAACACTATTCAGATATTTCTTTCTTTATGCATATGCATATTGTTTGCTTTTTTTTTTAAGTCTTGCAGTTAAGGATGTATATATTTTTTTTCAACTATTGTGTGGTAGCTTGCTTTATTTTGTTGCAGCCATCATCATTCATTTGTGCATTGTAGTGTGCCAAGAGATTTGCCTTGTCCAGTAGGCATTTCATGGTTCGCTGGCAGAATACTCTGCTCTTTGGTAGAGAACTCATTTTGCCGCTAGTCTGGACATGGCAAGCAGCACATCCCCGACTCCTGCTCTCTCCCTGTGGCTATGTTTATTTGGGAACAGGGACTCAGCAGCTTGGGAGGAGCCTGCCTTTGTCAGGATGTCTGGCATGCCCTGGTTTAGAAGCTATTGTCATCTGCCACTGTTCAGAAGGGGGGGTGGGGATGGAAGTGCTTTTCACAGTCTCTCGCCATCCTCCCTCTTTACCCCGTTTTTCCTAAGCTCTGCTGAAATGGACTTGTGTCGGATTTGACTTTTGGACAGCAACGTGACCTACAGGGAATGAACACCAAGATCTTAAAACCCCTCACACATGCATGGTTTTCATTCAAAGCTAGGCTAGCCTTGGTTGTCATTGGCCAACATAGATTTCTTGAATGTTTTATTATTGTTATGGATGGATGCAATCTCAAGTAATCATACGCTTCCACTCAGTACGAGCTCAGGGGCTTAATTTTGATGGTTTTTGTAGTCAGTTTTGACAAATCCAGTTCGATATGCTATAACCTCTAGCTCTGCACGTTTTCCCTTAAGTGTAAACTGGGTCGTAATGACAAATTATGAATGTATAAACTGTCTGTATTGACCTGACAGTCTTATTGTGCAGGTAATCTCTCAAAATCAGGATCCTATGGTGCCAATTTGTAGGCTGTAAACAAACAGACATGATTAATGCTTCAGTATTGGCACTATTGACTTGTAATCATTTTTAATCTTGATTTAATCACGGTCGTTTGGCTTGACCGACCTGCTTCTCACACTCACATACACACACGTACTGATACACACAGTCTCACAAATTCACACCTGGAAGCAGTCCAGTGCACCCACAGTCTTATCAGTTGGACACAGAAGCTTCACTGGAGCCGTTTGGGGGTTAAGGGCTTGCTCAAGGGCACCTTAATGGCTTTATAGGAGCTAGCACTGGTTTCTCACTCTTCCATGCAGTTTTAGTTCAATGATCACACAGGAAACCATTCAGTCATTGTTGCTTTAATATGGATCTTGAATTTTGAATATCCAAATGTGTTCATGCTCCATAATTTAGTGAAATAACTAGTTAACATGAACCACATGTATGTTTTCTTTGAGTTGCTCTGAAAATACATTCAAACAAAAACTCAATTTTGCATTTTTCATCATTTTCAGTAGGTTTTGTATAACAGCGAATATTTGTCTGAAGTTGAAGTTCCATGAACAGTCGTAGAGCTGCTATCTGCTGTTTTTATGTGTACTTCTTTTATTTTCCATCTTAGGATCTTTAGTCTTAATGCATCTGATCTGAATAGATCTATTCTTTTAATATAATTTTAGCTTAGTGGCATTTTATTTCATAACTGCTCCTGTTTTTTAAAAGGCATTGTGCTGTCAGTGCAGTATGTGACTCAACTGTTGCCTCTTATTATTATCATTATAGAAAGTGCTGCTGTATCTTCTTGTTGCTGCATTAATCAAGACCCAGTCAGAGGCTTTATGTATTGTTTATGCAAATTTTTATTTTTTATTTTACCATCATTATTGTTTAAAAGACAAGAGAACCATCACACCAGCATGTCATCATGTTGTCTCCAGTGCACATGTAGATTTTATCCAACTGTTCTTGTGTCTTCATTTGAGATTCATGTGAAGCTTTTTCAAGTCTTGAGACTCCACCTCGCTCTGCCCAGTGTGGCTCTGCCCCACCTTACCACGTACTATTTTGAAACGTGTATATAGTGGTCTGTGTTTTTAGGCAGGCTGATATTGGGCCCCCAATTATAGGTTACTCTGTGGTCAGGGAGAAATCTCTCTTTATAGGCCCTTTGAGCCATGCCTCTGTCTGTTGGCTTGGAGACATTTTTAACTTGCTGCTATGTCTATATCTATCCAAAACACCAATGTGATGAAGGATACAGGGAGAGAGCTTGTGACTTATACACTGAATAAGTAATTAAGATTATTTTGCACATTATGCCTGCCAGTCGTGAAATAACCCAAATCTATATTTAGACCATTGAGCTGCATACAGTGCAGATTTCATGCTAGCAGAGAATGGTAAAAGTTCACTTAGTATGGTTCATAGAGTAATCTTCAGCTCAGTGCGTCATGAGGTTTATCTTTTTCCCCCCCAATAAAGTGTCTTTGAAAGAAATGCCATCTCTCGTCTTGCATTGGCTTAACACTAAGCGCTAAGGATGTGTGACTGCTGTCTTTAGTAATCACCTCTAGGAGGTGTCACAGTGGGCCAGCAGCAATGACTGCGATTCCAGTCAGGAGCCTCTAGGATTTATCGGACCCGTTTCTCCTCTTCACATGTCCCCTGTCTGCCTGTCTACTACTGTTTGCTGCTGCTGCTGCTGCTGTCCTGTGTTTTCTCCTGATTTATATTTCTGTGTTTGAAAGAGCAGTTTAAAACTCCTCTCAGCATGCCCGCTGCTTTGGACTTTACACAAAACCACAGAGTCTTTAAGAATATCTGTAGTGCTTCAGGTAGTGAGACTATATTTGAAGCCAGTTTGACCGGTGTGCTGATTTTACAGCTGTAAGTAAAATAAAAGCTTTAAAAGTTACAGATTTCTGTGAACGGTGGATGCTTCACATGTCTCACATGACTGTCAGATCCTCCTGCCTCTGCTAAATGCCCTTCCAGGTCAGATAGTTTTGCACTCCCCTTCAGTTTATGTGCATTTCTCTAAAGCACAAATCATCAGTGATTTCAAGGAATTTGGGCAATCAATTAAAGGCCCATCTCCATCAAAACAAACAGAACAGAGTTCATTTGGTAGCTGGCATCAAACTGAGTGAGAGCCGGATGTGCGCCTGAGGATTTTCATTTACTCTGACTTTGAACATCAACTTTCACTGACAAAAAAAGCCATTTTTCACAGTTAAAAATACATAAAACAGTCGAATTATTCTCCAGGGTCCCACCAGATATATCACAGTGTGATTTGTGTTAATTGGGCCCATTCAGGGATGATATGCCAGCAGAGATGTTATAACCACAGTGCTCGTCTCAGCCAGAATATTATATATCATTTTACTCTCAAGTGCAACTACAGTTAGATCACAAATTCACACATTAATGAATAATAACTGGAGATTTTCAGAGAAGTTGAACACATTAAGTTGTAGCTGCGCTGCTGGGCTGAATATTTGAGTTTTAGGAATGAGTCTTTCAAGGTTTTGACAGGACTGTTGTTGGTTTCTAGGTTGTGATTGAAGCCAGAGAATCAGCCAGTGTGCCTCATCAGCTAAAAAAATTGCTCAATAAAAACATTATCTGCCACATAAAATTCCCATTTTCATCTCCTGTCAATGCATTTTTGCTTATTGGGATGCCATTTCTTGTTTCATCAAGATCTTTGAATTATATCTTTATCTTAAGATCCTTAAGCTTGAAGCATTTTTATGGCTTGTTGGTTGTATAATTTGTATTTTCGAAATCTCAAAAACAAAGACTCAGTCATTACAGATTTACTATAAAGGTTTTTTTTTGTACACAATGCAAAAATGATCTCCCACAGCAGCCTGCAGTCAGTCTATTTTAAGATGCAAGACTAGATAGATGATCCTCGCAAAGAAAGATGCAACACAAGACAACATGACATCACAATTGTATCACCTTACGCTTCGCCCTTTTCATCTGTTTACTTTAAACCCTGAAGGTCGAGGTTCTTACGGTGAACTTGCTGGACTCTCGAACAAGGCCACCATCCTGTCCCTTTTTTAAGCATATTATATATTATATATTATGTATCATGTATTATGTTTAGCTTCTCAGCCATCAACTTCGACGTGTGCTTAGCTGTTGTGAAAATAGAAACTTGAGAGAACAGATGTGGAGCTTTTAATTTACCCTGCCCTGCTAAATGGACATTTAGTTCTTGCTGAGTTGTGGCCGTTTTGTACAAAATGCAACAGCCACCTAGGGATCATTTATTTTCTCTGAAAGGCCAGAGGAGAGGCTGAGGCAGGCAGGCAGGCAGGCAGGCAGTCTGGCTGGCAGAGCATCAAGTTAGTTCAGTCAGGTGAAACTGCCATGTCTTGCGAGATACACACATACACACACTTTGCCCACTTAAAAAATATTCTATTCAGTCCTACTTGCCCACTTAAATCTCAACATGGGTAAACATTATGCTGAAACTTTCCACGTCATCCAGGGGATTACATTACATCAGACAAAAAACAACTAAACATCTCCATGCATCACGCAATCTTGATTGACTCCCCTCGTCAGATGCATCAAGTCAAATTTACCCTGCTCCTGTCCAGTTGTCAGAGGCGGTGCAGAAGGGGAACAGACATCTTCTGACTGCCAAAAATAAGCGTGACTTGTAAAATTAATAACAGCAATGCTTGCCCTGAAGAAATCCACAGGGCAGCTGGACAAATCCAGACAACCGTTACGGTGGAGCCCTGAGTGAACACTGGTCCAAGAAAGCTGTTGTTGCAGGCTAAAAGACTAGATTGGAAAAACAAATCTGTATCCAGTCAGAAGTTAAGGCTCCCAAAAGTCCCTTTGAATTAGAGATACCTAATGTTGGAAGTTTGATCTCTAACAACAGGTCAGGTTAACACCAACAGTTTATTTTTTACTGTCCACTGTCACAGTTTTTCATACTAATCTATCCTCAACATCTTCCTTTAGCATAAATATGTGCTCATTGTAAAGCAGTGGTGTCCCTTCCAAGACTCCCTATGCTTAACACTTCCATATATCATTAGCTACCACACAGTTGGTACTTCTATAAAAAAAAGGATGCAAACTTGCTCACAAATGAGTCTTTTCTGTCTGCAGTTGTCCTTTTGCTTCAGACAGACTCAGCTGGGTCGTGTTCCTGCTTACAGCATCCTTCAGGTTGATTAAGCATTTGGTACATGTTGACAGATTCCCTGCTCCACCCACACACGGACACTTTGTGAAGCGTGTTTGGCTTTACTTCTGCTCACTCGTGGTGCGCAATGAAACTGAGCTTTTTTTAAACTTAATTTTAAGCACTCATTTATTCCCTTGCCTGATTTAATGAAAACCTTGACCTTAAAGTGCTCTTTGATTATAAAATGTAATTACAGACTCATTATAGCGTACACATTGCTAAGATTATTAGCAGTGATTGGAGCAATTATCCAGACACCGTGGGTAGTTTATTTTGGACCGAGTGAGACACAGATAATTTGGAAACGTACTTGTACATTTCAGCTGGATGTGAGGAGATTCAAAACACCAAGGCAACATAATCACTAAATAAAGTATATTCTTAATGAAAGGACATTTTAATGAAGCTCCTGAGTGTTGTTTTATTTAGTTTATAACTTTTTGTAGATTTTCGTGGAAGCTCATCAAGGCGTCGCCTCATCTCTAAGTGCCGTGACATTTTGTGAAGCTCCTCAAATTGCACTTTTCTCTAGAAATGGATTTTGAAATTCAAAGTTTCCCTCATTTGCTTCCCAACATTTTGTAGTGACCTTCTTGCCTGTGAATAGTACATTCCAACCATCCATTCATTTGGTTAAGCCTAGAGTATTAATTAAGCAAGTGCCAATTTTCATGTGAAAGGGCAGAGCACACAGCATTTGTGAGACACATGGGCCACAGATGTTTGAAACAGTCTGAATAGTGATGACGCTTCCTTTTTACTGGAACCCTATGAATGGATGAAAATGAAAAGGGAGATCATGCATTTCTCATTTTTTAGGATTCGGTGCATTGAGACTATCTGTATTCATTGAAATGACAAACAAATTCACACTTTCTCTTATTGCAACCTATCCACCAGGCCAGCTTTCACATTTCAGATGCACCAAAGTCTGTTTGATGGAATCGAGACGGTATGAGAGATGAATTTTAAGACCCCACATCTGACTCTTTTCTCTTTTATTTTTTTTTCTGCGCTGTTCTCCTGCTTCTCACCACATGTGGTTGGAGAAAGGAAGAAAAAGCTGCACCAAATACTGTGTAAAGGTGTGGAGAGAATTTCTATTCCTCCCTCTTCTTCCTACATTTCTGTTAGATTTTTGGAGACAAAAAATATTAATGCATCAGGGAGGTGTTATGAAAAAATGAAGTTGCTTGATCTTAACATGTTTGTATTATAAGAAACTCATTGAATGTTAATTCGACTTGTCTCATGCTGAATCTTTATATCTTGGGTATTTGTTTGAAGTGTTTAATGCTTACTGAAAGTAGAGAGCGAAAGTCCTGTGTGTAAGAGGCTTCTGCTGGAGGAACTCAGCTTGTTAAGTCACCATTGCATGAATCTTTGAGTACATGACACATTTCAAGCAAGCAAGCAAGTCGGGTGGAAGAGTTAGAAGCTGCAGCTTCTCATGTCTAGACTTAAACTCAACCAGGCCTCTTTGCTTCTTGCACTGATGACCCAAGGATGGGTAAAGTCAACATTTCAGCTGTCATCCATAGGCTTATACCACCAGCTGGAGCACCATCCGCTAACATCAACAGGGTTAGCCATATGCGCATATACGCTATGGGCACACTGTGATTGGCTGGTCACCTCGACCATTCTTCGCCCAGAAATGTCCTGAGTCAACCAAAACATCAACATAGCAGA
Organism: Thalassoma bifasciatum; assembly: GCA_008086565.1. NCBI lineage: Eukaryota > Metazoa > Chordata > Actinopteri > Labriformes > Labridae > Thalassoma > Thalassoma bifasciatum. The sequence goes on from RPOG01001799.1 coordinate 91,190, forward strand.
CACAGACATGACAAACATGTATAGAAGCCCATTGAGCAGGATTATCCCCTTAAAAGGTGACATTTTACGTTTTTAGGAAAATCCTGCAGACCTTTGCTTTAATCAAGCAGTGCGTTCAAAAATCTGCAAGCAGGTCTTGGATAGATAAATAAGAAGGAATCTATTAAATCAGACTTCAAAGGGCCTTAAAGAGGCTATTTAGTAATGAGTTAGTATCATTTTGAAATGTATTCACTGATTCTGCAATTCTACAAATCCAGGTCATACTGTCATAGAAACTCTTTGGTTGATAGATTTTCAATAATTCTAAAGCTGATGCACAGATGTGTAGTCACCATCATGATGTGGGGTAGCAACACACTGCAGTCATTGCATGACATTATGAAGTGGTTTCTATTTTCTTCTTTGCTACAGCCTGCAGTGACTTTTAAATAAGTCTTTTCCCCATGAGTAGAAACTGTTTGACATGTAGCTTTATTGCATTGCTGCACTCAGTGAGTGAGGACTCTCCTCTGGTTAGGAGTCTGTCATTTCTCTGTGTGCCTGTAAAAATAGGGATTTCCCTCCTGAGTCCACTCTCATCACTTCAGAGGTTTCCAGATGCTTGTTTTTCTTCAAGCACCTGGTCACCTTTTCTCATGCCTCTCTCTATTTTTGTGTGCGTGGTTCAGATTCTGCTGCTGGAGTGCTTTAAGAGCTTCAGTCAGACCGTAGGAGTCCTTTGATCTTTTTGTCAATGGGGCAGAGGTATCCTTTTTCTTTAAATATAAAATGTTGATGCTGCTCTTTTCTTGCTTCTCTGCCAATTTCACTGCTGCCTCGTTGTCTGTCTGTTTTTGCTCTCAGGCTCTTCCTGTGTTCATGTTTAAACAGTGTCAAGTAAGTCCACTGTAGCTGTTAGCGCCTGGAAAATGCAATAAAAGTTTAAAACGCCTATGTAATGCAGTTTGCACAATATTAGTCCGAGAAAAAATGGGCCACAATCAATTTTTCATCAGTGCTTCTCAAGCTTTATTTAGGTGGCAGTTTCCTCAAGGTTGTTCTTCCAGTCTCATGTGAAGAAGCATTTGTTCAAGGTAGAGACGAGGATCGGACACAGGATTTGAGCACTGATACATCAGACCTGCTTGGGCTGGGCAATGAAGCGCAAATTAGATGAAATCGCAATATGGTCTGCTGCAAATTCTAATCGCTAACAGTGCAATATGTCTTTCACCTGGAATGCGTTAGAGTACCAGATACAATTTTTTGTATTGGATGTTTCGTGCTCCACACCAGTGTTACTCAACCCTGTTCAACCAAAGAGCCTGAAAACTACCTTTGCAAGAGAAGTAACCTAAGTGGTCAGAAGTGGCATTAGCAGCAAAAAGTTGCATTAGAATTAAGTTTAAGGTGGTGAAAATGGTCAAAAGGGCAAGAAAAACAGGCAAAAATTGGGAGGTAAGTCAAAGAATATTCAGTAGGTACAAAAATATTGTCCAAAAGTGTCAAAAAAGGAGGAAAAAGTGACTGAAATAGGCAAAGCAGTCATTATTTGCAAAAAATTCTGTCATGGGTGGTTGTCGTTCTGTAATCAATGTTAATTTTCATTTCCACAAAAGATGGGGATCCTGAAAATAATTGCTGCATAAATCGCAATTGCAATATAGGGAGAAATGATCGCAAATAGATTATTTTTGCAAATCTTTCAACCCTGATGACTGTGAATTTATCTTTGTAAAGGGATGGAAACATATTTTAATGCAGTGTATTTCACCACTTTACTTCCGATGTGTTTTGCTCCAGAGACCATGACACGGGCCCTTCAGATGTTCAAAACCTAAAGAAGATGAGATTATTAAAGTTTCTATCGATGCATGGCTGAGCATGACGACACAGCAAAGCTATATGCTCATTAATCTTTTAAGACCCTTGCACTGTCATCCGCGGGAAAAAGCCAAGTTGACTTTAGCTTCCTGAAGTGTCACTGGTAGAAGGATGTTTTTAAGCTTTCCACTGACATGAAGGGACTGTAAAAGCTGTCACACTTGTTTCTTTTTTCTGTAATACTTCCCATTCAATCCTCCAATTTCCTTCTGTGCTTCTTAAGATATTTTCAAAGTATTTCTTTTTCCAGCCCTGTCTGCTCAAAACCAAATAGGCGATCAAAACTCAAGATTTTGTGTTACACCCTTAAGATCAATTATAGATGTCTGTCATTGGGAAGATAAAATGCTTTTATCTTTATCTATGATTTGTCATTTCATACTTTACCTGTGGTCAGTTTAGTTTGCTGAGAAGATAAATTTGGATATCTCAGTTCCCTCAGTTTAAAGCTCTTAACATAATGACAGTGCTCTCTCGCTCTCTCTGTCTCTCTCGCTCTCTCTGTCTCTCTCGCTCTCTCTGTCTCTCTGTCTCTCTCTCTCTCTCTCTCTCTCTGTTGCACAAAAAAAAAGAGTATAAAGGGTGATGCTGAAAATATCACACGATAAACTGGTTGTGAAAAACAGTGCGAAAGTAAAGCATACCTAAAATAAACTCTTTAACTGTCATAATTTTCCGGTGTTCACTGTCTGTTTATTTTTTTTCCAAAGCTTTAAACATAATTATCTTCGAACACGACGACACGGTGGCAGCTGGAGATGCGGTCTCTGTGCTCTCCGGTGTCTTTACGAGGAGCAGAACTTGTATGTGGGATGCTGTAGCTGTTGTCTTCTTTTGTTTCGTCCCGGCAGCCACCAACACTCCTTTGTGGTTTGGACAACCCACTCTCTTCTTGCTGCCTGTCCGGCTTACCACCTGACGGGGTAAATGTACCAGTACACTGTGCTGTGTGTCAGTGTGATTTGTGACCACTATTTAAGACATGCTAGTTACTTAGCATTGTGATGGTATTCACAAACTCCTTTTAGACGTGCTCCACCATCATCTCATTGTGAAATGTATTGATTCCTGCTCTCGTCATCTCTTCATAAATACTTAAAGTGTCACCATGATTTGTATGTAGTGGATAAATGTGTAGCCTAGATCAGTGATTCCCAACCAGGGGTATGCAAGGGAGCACGTGGAAACATTTAATAATTATTCTCTGACCTGGATGTACTGAAAAAACTTACTGAAATAATGGCTGAAAACTTCCACTTGCTGTGGATTCAGGAGAGGGTTCAGAGGAGCCCGTCGAGAAACACAAGAAAGAGGTCAACCTTTTCGTTTTAGGTTTCATGCCTGTGTAAAGGAAACTTCTTCAATAGAGCCCCAGTTTTTTGAGGTAAATGTTACAAGAGTTGTTTAAAGACAGGTTGATTATTTTGATCTTGTGTTTATTTATTTATGTATTTAAATTACTTATTTATTTTCAAAGCAGCATATTATTTATTATTAATTTGAGTTAAAAAGGAGATGATTCTAGAGACTTAAATGTTCAAATGAAGGCCATGGTCACACATAGCCTGGTATCTGGGAAACCGCATATTTATATATGTCTATGCCTGACATCAGCACAAAACCACAGTTTTACGGCACTGAAAACGATCTTAAATGGAAACTCTAAAATAGTTTTTTGGAAATTATCAGTTGTTTTATGTTTCACTTTTGAGGAATCATCAACACACATGAGTGAGTCTGTGCTTATGGTATGACAAAAAGGCTCAAGGGTTACACATGACACAAACGGTTGGGAACCACTGGCCTAGATCATAGAGTAGATTTTCATACCTCTTGTGGTAGCAAAAACCTCCATTTTGTGCTCATGCTGTTCTTACCTGTTCCTTGGTTGTGTGAAAAAGATTTCTGCTGACCTTCTCTAAAATCAGTTGTCCATCATATACCCCTAAATATATTTGGCCATTTCATAATCTTCTTACAAGAGTGCAGGTAACTCTTGAGCGTGTTTCACATATGACCCATTGACATTTTCTAGACAATTGTCCCTGTCAGGCTACTCCTAGTCTGCACACAGGTTGTCTTGAAAAAGCCCCCTCAAAGTCAGGATGAGCAGATTCAGCTGTGTCCTCACAAATTCAGCCCACCTACTGAGCAAGAGGGTAAATTTTCAGGAGTGCAATAAATGTGTGAAAGGGGCTTTAGTCTGCTTGGTGTCTTTGACTTTGGATCAGCCTCAAAGATGAGAGGCAACGAGAGATGGCTTTGAGCCCATACTCTACATCTGGACTCTGAGTGTCAGATTTCTGATATGAATTGAGGTTTTTATCCCAAGACCAGTTGATGAAAAGGCCTCTATGGAACTTTTTTTTCACCATGTTTGTAAACTTCAGTCACTTTCAGTTCATGAGTGTCAATTTTAACCAACTTGTTTACCTCAGGATGAGCTGAGAAATGTGTCTCACAAGTTTGCATTTTCATTTAAAAGACTTTTTTTCTTTTCCAGTGTGATATAAACTGTTTTGTTTCCATTTTTCAATGACAAAAGATGGAGAACAACTGTCAGCATTCTCGGTCGGTTTACAAGGTTTACATTAACCCTTCAAATGTTCCTAAAAGAAAATGTACCCATCATGTTTTTATCCTTTGCGTATCAAAGAACCAAACAAAGCTGTGTTCATAATTGATGACTAAACTAGATGTGTAGCTTTCTTTCAGTTCCCAAGTTACATGTCCCATTTGATTGTTGCTGTTAATCTCATTGCTGAATGGGAGAGGTCAGTGCTAAGGTAGAAATAACGTATAAATCCTGTCACAGATTATTGATTTCACCATAAGAGCAACCTTGTTCTGAACCTTTATGGCCAAATATCTGTCTAATGTGTCCTGATGTAACAACACCAGTTTCACATCAAATCTACCCAGTCCATTAGGAAATTAAAAAAACATATCTAGCATCTTTTTCTTTTTCTGTTTCATATTTATTACTAGATACTGATCATCCTTGCTCCAATTATCAAATCATAAACATATTACTGCAAATGTTTCTCTAATCCAGTGTGGCATGCTGTGCTATCTATAAAGCAGCTTTTATGTAACAGATTGAATAAACCATTGCACCTGATTACTCTTAAAATAGACATGCATTTAAATGGTTTTATGTGTGTTTCAAAAAGACTCTTTTCTGATTTAGACCTAATTTAAAGCAGCAAAAAATACCAAGTGTTTACTAAAGCTTCTAAACATTGAGGATTTTCTTTCTTTCTTTTCTTAACCTTTTTAGACCTGAGCTTTTTTCTGATGTGCATTTATTTATTTCTCCTTGCTATATGGGATCATTTAGACCCCATAATTATAAAAACTAAACTTGGTCTTTGTACAGGAAGTTATGTTTTTAGTGTTATTAGATGGCTACCAGTTTTTTGTCAGAAGTGTTTTTGTTCATAACTACACTTTTTTTTCACACTGAAATGGTGTAAAGTTGTGAAATCTCCAAAGGATGACATAGGAAGTGTCTCTAAATGTGAAGAATAGATGAAGGTTTTAAAAAAAAATGAAGCTTTGTGGGTATAAAAGGCAGAAATGTGATGTTCACCTATATGGACACCAGGTCTTAAGAGGTTAACATGACACATGAATTACCTTTCTCCTATGAAAATGTTGCTGTTGAGAGAAATAAAGGAGCAGGAGAGGAAGTTTTTGATTTGAGTGTGGTACATTTTATCAGTTTAAATCTGCCATTCTTGTGGGCAATGTGGATCTAAATGGATGTACTCTAAATGATTAACGGGCTCCAAGTGAAGCCAAATGTCTCCTTAATGCTGCTTTTTCTTCAGAATTGCTGAATAATGTCCCCTCAAAACACATGGGACGGTTATTTACAAATGATACAACCACTCTGCTAACCACAAAAAAAATCAAATGTCCATCAGAGCAAGGACTTAGAGTTGCCTAATTATACAAGTAGTCCGCCCAAAAACCATTAGTCTCTTAGATCTGACAAGCACTGCCTGCTCACAGGCCTGTTTGAAGACACAAATTTACTGCTGTGCTGAGCCAGACATTTTTGTAAAAGAATATTTTATCAAAGCAGACCAATCTTCATCTCAAAACGGCTGGCTTTCAACTCCCACATGCCACTTAAATCGACTATGCTGTCATCTCTGTATATTGCTCGAAGAAGCGGTTGTAACACTTTCGAGTTCTGTTTTTTAATCAATGTGTGAAACACATTTTTTATTTCTTTTGTAGCCCTTCTGTCTGATCATCACAGCTCAAAAAAGAACAGGTTAAGACTTCTTTTGCACAAACCAGCCACATTACCAGTCATCCGTCTTTCCTTTGACTGTTTCTTTCTTTCACCATCACTGCTTAAAAAAATGACCTGCCTCCTGGAGAATTGCTGTGAAGGATGGGTTGTTTCAACATTTTTTGTTCAACTAATTACACTCTCTATTCCAAGGCCAGAGTTGTTGTTGCTGTTTTATTTTTAGAGACATCAAACTCACTTCTAAGACAGCACACCGGAGCAAAGCAGGGAAATCAGCATTGTTTGCTTATGATCTAACACTTTGGAGACATTTATCTTCTTTGATAGCAGATGACTAATGCCCAACTGATTTTGTTGATTCACAGTTATTTTTTTTTTTTTTACCCAAATGAGCTTCATTCTCTAATGTCAGCTTTGTCAGCACAAATTGTACCAATATCCCTGGAGTATTTCCCTGGGGGCTCTGAGTCATACTTGCTATCTTTTCACATTGGCTCCCTGTGGAGCAGTTAAGGACTTTGCTTTAGATTTTAGTCTGACTGTCCTAGAGCACAGAAACATTGCAGGAATTGGACGATACAGAAGAGGAACAGTAATATCATGTTCCCACAGAGCTGATTGTTTCCCGAGGCTGTGAAAGACTCATCAGAGTTCTGTTCAAGTGGAGAATCCCTTGATTATTAATCAATTACACATTTTGTAGGAAAACCTCAGTTGTCATTAACAGCTTTTTCTCTCCTGCGTGTATTGTATCTTTCCCCCAGAATTCAGACCACTGAGAGGCCTTGTCTGTACGCAAAATGTGGCTTCGTTTTTTAGGGTTTCTGAAATCAATTGCTCTCATTCTGCAAGAAACTCACCTGGCTTTTAAGGGGATTTGACGTTCAGAGTTTCTTATCTGGGAAAAGAACATCTCCAAAATCCATGACCCTCACTGTTACCCTCATGTTAGCAGTGATATACAAAAGCTAAGTCATCAGCTATTGTGTTTTCCTTTTTAACACCCTTTTATATCACAAAAACTAGTTTTAGCTTTGATCAGCTAATTGTTGGTTGCTTTTTTTATTTAACCTTTTAATAACTTCATTTTCATTTCTGCAAATACTTTTGTTTTAAGCCTGACCAGTATGAGCCTCAGCGTTCATTATAATCTTCAGTGTGCCTCATAAAACACGAAAACTGCACATGCTACATGATCTCTCTTCTCCAGTAGTAACTTGTGTATGGTTGGGTAAAAATGTTTCCTTTTTGTTTGCAAAATGTCCTTAATTCCCTTTCAAACACAACTACAGAGAGATTCTGTGTGAGGTGATGCTTGAACCTAAAGTCATTTTGGGCTCACTGTTTGTGCAAGAGCACATTGACTGAATAGATCCCCTCTACTTCCAGAGCCCCAGCTTTTCATGTGGGATTTATAGATTGGCACTAAACTAAAGGTCATGGTCTCACTAAAATACCAAGTCTCATTCTGTGGGCAGAATGAATACTCACATAAAACTTTGAGGGAATTTGGCGTATATTTTTTTTACCTGACAATGGGAGAAAATTAAAGATCAGGGAGGCCACAAATGTCATCAGGAGTGATCATCTTCAGAGAACAATGCATGTTAATGCAAGATTTTCAAGAGCAATATATCTTGTTTCCCTCTTAACTGTAAAATTGCAGAGTCACTACTGAATATTAGGATCCTTGGCCTGGTACTTGTGTCTGACCAGGTCTGAGTTATTAAATGATTACCTGACAGTCCAGAGTCTCATTTCAAGTATTGCTTGCAGGTAGTGATGGTGGCTGTTCTCAAATTTGAACAAGCATCTCTGGCAGCAGATCAGATTTGATGTGCTCCTTTTATATGTTTTCACCTATTAAAGGCTTTCAGACCTGATGCATTTACACAGTGAATAGTTCAGCTACTGCTGCCCAATTTGTCCTCAAGTTGGGTCACTTTGACAACTTCCCTGTCCTACTTTCTGTAAACTAAAATTAGATGGAGGCACTTGTTTTTGCTACCTTATCTAAAGTAAAAATTCTCTTTTCCCCTAATAGATCTCTTGTGGAAGACGACGACGCTCACATGAAAGTGGCTCTGGGCTATGGTGATATGGGCATTTCTGCTCACCTTCAGGCATCAAAGACAGGAAACACACGATTTTTCACAAGCAACACACACAGCTCAGTCGTTCTTCAGGTGAGTGTTCAGACATGTCGCTGCAGTGTTTCTCAGAGAAGTCCACTATGGGACCACTATTATAATTTTGCCTCACCATTCATTTAAAGATCCTGTGGATAATGTCGACTATATAGCTCCATCCTTAAAATACTGCTGACTGCTCACTAGAGAGACTTATTCAGATCCCTCCCCATCACTTTTTAAATGAGATGAAAAAAAGTCTATCTTAGTTAATCTTTGCATTCAAAAAGACTACAAACTGGGAAATTTGTCCTTATTGAATTTCTGAAGTTCAAAAACCCTCAGCGCAGCAAAATCTAAACTATACTTAAGAGCCCATAGCATGTATTAAAGGACACAATTTAATAGCTGAGATAATGTTCCAATGATTAATTTAAAGCTCTTGGGAGATGGTTTCTGTGTAAATTGATATGAAGACTGAGCACAACAAGAACATTATGAAACTGTTCATCAAGATTGTGCAAAGAAAGTGATAGAATTTAATAAGTTCCTCAGGTGACCTACATCCCTCCAAGAGTCTTATCTGAAGCAGTAACTGAAAGCACACAGGTTTAAATTCATGGAGAATACAAACCTTTGCTCCACAAAAAAAGAGTTATGGGTGTTTAAAGGCGGTGGATGGATTCTGTAATGCGTCATCGTTTCGACTTGTCAAATTGGATGTTGGCATCGGGCTGGTTGCTGCTGCCACGGCGCTGGCTGGCCTTTATCACCAGCTCTCACTGTAAATGAATGGCTGTTGGCGTCTTTTTCTGCACATTAATCATGTGGTGTCTGAGAACAGTAAGGGAATGATAACTGTATTTCAAAACTATCTGATCTGACCTTATCACCCTGCAGCCACAGTGAGTTAGTAGAGTTAGCTTGGACATGTAGAAGCTACACACACGCACAAAAGCTGACGCACTGATGGGACTTATTGTGGCTTGTCGAACCTGGTGCCACCTAAGCTTTGCTAAACACTGAGACAGAGACACGTACTGATCTTTCTATTTACAGAAACAATGTTCTCAGTCAATTTTCAAAGATTACCCAACAAGGCCCAGCACAATAAAATTTATGTTTTGCATTTATGTTGTTACATTTTTTGTCAGATGGAATAAAATGTTAAATCTCACAGTCATAACTACACATAATACAATATATATATATGGTGGTTTAATCCCAAAACATGAGTTTAGTTTAATAAAAAAAAAAAAGAAAATGTAATGTCAAAAATGTCAGAGTCCCGTGACTAACAGACTAACTTCTAGGGCTGGGCGATTAGATTAAACTGCCATATGGCCTGTTGCAAGATTCTAATTGCAAACAATGCAACCTGAAATGTGTCAGAATACCAGATTAATTTTTTTGTGGTGGTTAATGTTTTATGCTCTATACCAGTGTTACTCAACCCTGTGCCACCAAAGAGCCAAATGAAACGAGTGACTAAAAGCATTCAACTTTTTCATGACAGTCAAAATTTTTTGAGATACACCTGTACATACATACAGAGTTTCTTTGATGGACTTTTTTTCACAAAAACCCTTATGTTCTTCCTCATGTATGTTTTTCTTATTCAAAATGTAAATAATAGAAAATACTATACACTTCAGTGTAGCAGTTGATATCAGCAACACATGAGATGGGGTACCTAAAGAGAAATTGCAAAATAGGGAAAAATAATCACAATTGCAATATTTTTAAGGATCATTCAGTGCTACCACCTTATTGTCTGAAAAGTCAAAGGATGCGTCTGGGAGTATCCACCAATTTACTTCACTGTAAATAGCAGTAAATGTTCAGTCCATAAAATCAGGTGTAAGCAGAAGTGAAACCATTTCCTAAGAATGTTCTGTTAGTACACTGTCGGCATGTGGATAGGATTTCTTTGTTATAAAGCACATGCCTTCATGCCGCACAAGACCCTACTTTGTTGCTTTGCCAAGTGGAGACAATACACTGTAGCTGGAGCTCTGAACATGTAACCCTGTGCCAGTTACATACAAGACAATCAAGAAAACAATTAGTCCTAAAGCCCTGCACAATGTTTTAGTTACAGGAGCTTTCTGCTGACAGGGCCAGACTTAAGATTGTCCTGATTGATCTGCACTAAAACGTTTAAGTGTGTGGTTTTTGTTCCAAGCAGTTGGCTGCGACAGGGTTGTTTATGTCGTCTCCCGGCGGAGTTCAGGTGTCCTAAGCTTTGTCAATAATCTCTCACCTTTCTGCTCCCGTCTCAGGGATTTGACCAGCTGAGGATAGAAGGTTTATTATGTGACGTCACACTGGTGGCTGGGGACGGCGATGAGGCCTTCCCTGTACACCGCGCCATGATGGCCTCTTCCTCCGACTATTTCAAAGCCATGTTCACAGGTGGGTCAGAAAAAACAGAGAGAGAGTCTTGAAGAAAAATTCCATTGGGTATGATGATGTCTTTTGTGTGGGATATGTTTTCCCATAGCAACACATGAAGTGAATGCCCTTTAACATTCTCCTACTTTCACTGTATTTCTCTATAAAGTATTTTATATTCAAGAGCATTTCAATACTTAATGCAGCCACAGCCATGTCAGTATCACTTTGTTGTCTTTGAAATTACTCAAATTGACCTTGTTCCCACTTTACTGCAGTGTTTTCTTATCTGCACTTTATGTATAGGTGGAGGAACCTTGACTGCATTTATGTAAATGCCTACAGTGTGTGCTGTAGGTGTAGCTTATACACTATAAAATGCTCCTGAATACCATAAAGGCCAATTGTTAGAAAACCCAATTTTAATATGGAGGCTTTATGACTTTAAAGAAAAACTTCTGTAGATGGTTAACAGCTTTATTCAAAACCGCATCAGACGAATACAATGACCATCAGTGACAAATCTTTTATCTTGTTTTTACTTTTTATCTACTATACAATGTAATGAGTAATAAAAGGTGGGCTTTATCAACAGTGGAGGGGTTACTTTGAGTTTTGTATATTGATGTGTGGAAATAAACTTGGCTTTAAGTAAATCTCTAAGGTGAAGGTCCTGCATTGAGAACAGAGGAGGAGCTAGTAAAAAGAAAGTGTTGGGGGGGGAGCGACGCTACTTAGCGACAGATAGCATTAGTGATACGTGAGCTGACTGAGCATAGATGCTGAACAATCAAATTCCCTTCAATCCTCCTCTGAGCTTAAATCTTATGACAACAAAGACTTTTTTTAACATGTACATGATGTGGTGAACGTTTCTAAATTGAATGTTTTATTTTTTCATTTGTAGCGGCACTGGATTTTTGAAGTACTAAGCTTCATACTCTATGCACTTAAATACATCAAATAGTCGCAGCTCACTGACCTGTCAGTTAAACAAGATTATGTAGGAGTTTAACCACGTGTGAGCCTCTACTTTCTCTCATCCTCTGCCGTCTCCTGGTGCAGGTGGAATGAAGGAACAGGATTTAATGTGCATCAAGCTTCACGGAGTAAACCGAATAGGCCTGAAGAAGATCATCGACTTTATCTACACTGCAAAATTGTCGCTCAACATGGAGAACCTGCAAGACACGCTTGAGGCAGCCAGCTTCTTACAAATCCTTCCAGTGCTGGACTTCTGCAAGGTTTTTCTCATATCTGGGGTAAGCGGGCTGATAAACAGATGCACTTTGCTGTACTATTCACTGCTTTCATCTGGTCTTTAATGGCTGTGAATTTTCTATTCAATACATTTGGCTCCCGGCAAAAACAACCAGACAAATGCAATTTCAAAGTCGTGAAAAAAAACATCTTTTTTCCAGAATTCATATTTACATGTTTTAAGTTGTGTTAGTGTCTCTTTTTGAGGAAGAGAGATGCTTGAAGACTTTTTGGCTTCATTAAACATAAATGTTCAATATTTTCAAATAACTTTCAACCTTGTAGTCTAAAGCAAACATGAAAAAGTAAAACCTGGAAACATTTCAAATGCGGTATGAAAGAAAAACGGGCATCAAGAGATTAAATGAAAAGACTTTTTTCAAAGTAATACACCTACCCACTGTGACGGCAAGTGACCATTAGCTTCTGATTCAGCAGTAGCATTTTCTTCTTATCATTCCAGTTAGTGAAGTAACTCCATGATTCTTAAAACAGGGAAAATGTTGAAAAAGCTTAGAAAGATTTCAGCTGGCATTTACTTCTAAGAATTTTAATTTTTATAGGGAAATCACATTTAAAAAGGTAAATGAGCCAAATAAATGGTTTTGGTGTGTTCAGAGTGTCTGAGCTTCAGGCACCAGTTTGATCTAGTGGTTAAATCATGCCTCGTGTACACAGGCTGTAGTCCTTATTCAGGTGTCCATGGTTTGATTACTAACTACGACTGCTTTCCCTTATATCCCCCAGTTTTATACTGAATTTCACTGTAAACAAGGTGAAGCATAAAAATATTTGAGAAACAAAAGAAATATCTGAGCTTCTTTTGATTTTTTAACTTAATGGTGATGTTGCACCCAAATCGACTGAGTTAACTCAAGTTGGGTCCTAAAGAAATGATTACTTTAACTCTGACTTGTACTTTGCTATGAATAATTCCTACAGCCTGTCCTCATGACTTTAAACCGACACCTTTTCTTTTTGATATTTTATTCAAAAATCTTAACTTCAGAGTAGTGTTAACTTAATTCCAGTTTGAGTCAGATTGCAGCCCTATCACTAATATCATGAAACTTGACAGCTGAGGAAGAGTCTCTCTGAATAAGTAAGATAGAGTCTTTCATGTCCTGATGAGTTCAGTCTGGAGAGCAGCCCTCCAATATTTACATTTTCACTTCTTCTCCACAGGTTTCCCTTGACAACTGTGTCGAGGTTGGGCGCATCGCAAACACATACAACCTCACAGAGGTAGACAAATATGTCAACAATTTCATCCTAAAGAACTTCCCCTCACTGCTGGGCACAGGAGAGTTTGTCAAGCTTCCATTTGAACGGCTGGCTTTTGTACTGTCCAGCAACAGCTTAAAACACTGCACTGAGTTGGACCTGTTCAAGGCCGCGTGCCGCTGGCTACGTTACGAAGACGGCCGCATGGACTATGCCCCCAAACTCATGAAGAACATCCGCTTCCCTCTCATGAACCCACAGGAGCTCATCAATTATGTGCAGACAGTAGACTTTATGCGCACAGACAACACCTGCGTCAACCTTCTCCTGGAAGCTAGCAACTACCAAATGATGCCCTACATGCAGCCAGTTATGCAGTCAGAACGGACAGCCATCCGCTCAGACAGCGCCCACCTAGTCACCCTGGGTGGTGTCCTGCGCCAGCAGCTAGTCGTGAGTAAGGAGCTGCGTCTCTTTGATGAGAAGGCTCACGAGTGGAAGGCGCTGGCACCCATGGATGCACCACGCTACCAACACGGCATTGCAGTCATCGGCAACTTCCTGTATGTGGTTGGCGGCCAAAGCAACTATGACACCAAAGGCAAGACAGCAGTGGACACGGTGTTCCGGTACGACCCGCGCTACAACAAGTGGATGCAGGTGGCATGCCTTAATGAGAAACGCACCTTCTTCCACCTCAGCGCACTCAAGGGACACCTCTACGCTGTGGGTGGGAGGAATGCAGCTGGGGAGCTTGGTGAGTTCACTCTCCTGCTTGTTTGTTTTTTATTTTCTTTTTAAACAACAACACAAGCTGATAATTAATATTGTATGAGTTTATGCACTTAAATATGAAGGAGCACCGGGAGAAAGGAGTGTGCGCTTTAATAAGGCTGCCAGCATGCTGACGCGGTTAATCAAGTGTTGTGCCTACACATTATTTGCTGTTTCAACGTGTTGTGTTCATAATCTCTGTGTAATTTAGTTAAGGGTAGCGGATGGGCACACTGTGACTAACACCTTTTACAATGTAATGCTTTCTCATTTTGAAGCTTTTTGGCAAATGTAAGATTTTGCAAATTACTGAAAGTCGGAATATTATTGTTATAATTATGATTATTATATTATATCTAAGGATTTATTATTGTGTAGGCCAAAAATAAGATTAAATGTAAGGGTTCACTCTCTCTGTGTGAGCAGTGGGGTATTGATTTTGTGTTATTAAAGGGGTCATTATGGCTTATCTCGTCAATAATCTGATATTATCACAAAATAAGCCTCAGTCCATCCACATACTAGATGAATTTCAGAAAAGAGATGGATTGACATCTGTTGAGGGCAGTGTCCTAGCTGATGCTGAACCACCAATCTGGAATTTCTGCACCCGTAATTGCAGACTGCAGAGAGGTGCCACCCAGTACTTAAAGTCAGCTCTGCTAGCGCAACACAGAGAGAGAGGCCACAGTGTGAGCAGTCTCCTCATCTGGGTTATAATTAGACCAAAGAACACGGCCCCGGTTCACTGCCTGTCTACACAGCTCCCCTCTCTGCTCGGCGTTCCACTGCCCTGCCCCTGCATGTGGCTAAGCATTGATGTTATTCTGGATGTGCCCAGCCTCTGCATCATTTGTTTACCCTTGAAAGGATGTACGGGTGTGGTTTTATTGTCACACATGAAATGCAAGGATTATAAAAGACGAGCTGAACAGCGTCATGATGGATTTTTACTGGAAGAAGCTTTAATCTTTTCTGGAACATTTAGCATTTATTTTGCACACATTATCAGACTCAATCCCCTACACATGATTGGTTTTTGTTTTGTTGTATAAAAAGATACATATTGCATTTAACCTATGTGTTGAAAGATAAATTTGTTCTGTTCTTTCTCATCATATCGCAGTTCATCATTCATGCATTACTTTATTTTTTTTATTCTTTTTCTTGTTTTAGAAATAAAACTGCCTGCAGCAACTTGGTATCAGTAAGGTGAAAGGTTAGCTGCCCTGTGACCAAACCTTTCTTTTAATGTTTGGTTTTGCTTAAATGGGCTCTTTCATTTCTGGAAACTGCCCCACTGTAGAAAAAATGTGCAGGTCAGCAAAGGTCCTATGGTCAGTGTTCTTTTCTTAGCCTGCAGCCTTGACACTCACAGCAAAACATGTAGCAAATACAAAATCCCTACCAACAATGAAACTTGGTAACAGGATGATTCCCCTTTTCTTGTTTTAACCCGAGGTTGTTGTTACCAACCACAGTATCTTTTGATCCCATTATGAGGTCTTGTCCCTCATGTCGTGAACCGCTGCCTGAGGTCAGTGGAGTATGCTAAACAGTAATTATTACCAGATGTCACCAGCTGTAAGCTTGGCCCCTCGGAGCATTCATTTTTTTGTGAACAACATCCAGGGGAGAAAGTTGTGCTAATTAGGAGTATGACCTTCTCAGGTGATCAAAAGAAGATGTCAGAGTGCTGCATTTTTTAGAAATAGTTAAAATAGTTCCACCTGTAAGAGGAAATATCAACCTCTAGTGTCTTTGGGAAAATCTTCGACATTCAGAAATGGTGTGCGGTTCAATGTTCTTTTTATGTGGAGATTTCAATGTTGATCATTCTTTTTACTATCTAATGGAGCATTCATGAAATTCAACATTGGGATGTTTTCTTCAGTAGATCTGCCCAGTGAAGCTTTGTCCTTTTAATATTTTGTCTCCTCCTCTACTAAGCGGCTGCGAGACACTCTATCCTGCTCAAGGTCACTTTGATGGTATTTGTCGAGCCAGCAGAGTTAACGTTTTCACTCCTTTTCCCCGCTGAGAATTCTCTGAGCCTGGGCAAATAGCAGCTCTCGATCCTTTGTGGTCCCGAGCTTAATGCGGTATTTAATCATTTTTTCCAAGTCATTGATTAAACCATTTATTTAACCGAAGCCTTAAGAAAATGCCCAGTCTTATTCTTGGTGTTCAGCTGAGACCACTTTCAGTGTTTAATCAGGGTTAATCAGTCCATCTACTGTTTTATCCATCAGCAGCAAACTGTGAAAACGACATTATTGTGCCTCATCTTCAGTCCTGTGAGTGACGTTAAAACAGTCATTTTTATCCCCTTGTATGCAGATGAGTCCGTCCTTATCTAGCACCATAACTAATCGCTGGCCTGTGATGCTTTCATAGCACGCACACTTGCTCTCTTTCTTCTTTTTGAGGATAAGGATTATAAGTGTGCATGGCACCCTTGTGTTGTAATTTCAATTATAAGACCTCATCCTAGATAACATAAAATCACATCTCCAGGGTTTCATCACTCCAATTGACTGGGGAGGCCCAGTTGCCTCTCACCTTTGAGCTTCACTCATGCATCCAAGCAACCTCATCCCAGTTACTCCCAGATTTCTACAGAAACGCCCTCAGGCACTTTAAGATAAAGGATCTTACAATCTCCTTATTTCCTGTGCAGTCAGTGCTGGTGGGGTTTTGGGGATGTGTACTCTGTATTTAAATCCATGTTTTAGCTCCCACGCTGAGACCCTCCAAGGCCTCATTTGCTGCTGTTTGTCCTCCTTAGTTGTGTCTTGACCTACTTTCAACTAATACGTTCCTTTTTCCATTTTTTCCTCAAGCTACTGTGGAGTGCTACAACCCAAGGACAAATGAATGGACTTACGTTGCTAAAATGAATGAGCCACATTATGGCCATGCTGGAACGGTGTACGGGGGTTATATGTATATATCAGGTAAGTACACCGATTTGCAACAAACCAGTTATTGAGAGAAGTGTAATCACTGTGTCAGGATATTAAAATCTGATTTCATGTTTGGCAATCATTAGTGAAATTAAATTGGATGCATTGTGATTTCCAATTAGTGCTACTTTTTTATTATTCTTTGAAATTTTCCTTCAAAGCTTTGAAATCTATTCTGTGCTCACCTCGTGTGATACCTTCCCTGAAAAACTCTGCAGCATCTAAAATGCATCACCGTGAGTCATAGATGGAGAGCTTTTTTCTTCATGTTCCACTGAAACAGTCGAGTGAACCTGATTCAGCGAGTGATTGGGACATACGTCAGCAGACGGTGTATGTCAGGTCATAGCTGGGAAACACAACCATCATTAAAAATGTCTTCAATTTGAATTTGTTTTGCAGATTATTTCACATTAAACTCTCCTTAGTGAGTAACTGTGCCCATAATGAATTTGTAGCTTTAATCTCAATTTTAAAAATGCGCTCCACAAACCATACCTCACTTGCCTGATTTGTCGCTGTCGAACGCAGGTGGAGTCAGTTAAAACCTGTAAGGCTTCAGGCAGAAGATTGTAGACACCAAGGTCTTCCCTTCGGGCAGCAACTCCAGGCGCCTTGTTTTGGTGTCACCTCAGTACTTGTTCACTTCATAGAATTGAAAACAAATCCTGCGTTATGGAGATGAGCCCTAGTTTCTCAGTGTGACTAATCCAGAGCAGTGCTAAGAGGGGAGGGGAGGGGAGGGGAGCGATGGAAGGGAAAATTGGGAAGGAAGGAGAGAAGTGGAGGAGTGAAGCCTGTGTAGGAGGTGTAACACAGAAGAGCCGATGTTAATCCCTCTGTGGCTGTGGTTTCTGTCAGCGTTCCTACAAACATGTAAATGTAAACAGCATTTATGAACATGAAGCAAGCAGATCAACAAGTTTTCTAACATTTTACATGTTTTATATGTTTATTTTTCATTTTGGAAAACAGAGAAGAACTTATAGGGAAAGAGTTTATCATCAAACAGTGTTTCACCATTTGCAGTAGCATGCCTATGAACTGAATAAAAGAGGTGCTTTATGGGTATTGGGGATAGATTTAATCTCTATCACTTAGATGAATTAACATACATTAGCATTCACCACATTAACATTGTAGCACTAATGTACTGAACTTGCAAATAGCAGCAGTATTAAGCTTACATTAGGCGAGCAGTGTAAGGTGCTGACCAGCATGCACTGTGTTATTAGATTAACTCATTGATCTCCATCACTGAGCTCACGAAACAACTACATGAAATGATCCACACATCTTATCCTGTTTGCAAACCTTTGGAGATATTATGAAGCTCTACACAACATATTACATATGTGGTGAATTAAAGTCCTGTACTGATTTATACTCTGTCAATTCTATTAGTCACTATCTGTACAGTTGATGTTTTTTTCAGCGCAGCGAGACCATTCTCAGTGTGCATGCATGTGAAAAAGTTAAAGGTGCATGTCACCACTTTAATTTGATTGATATAAACTAAGTGCAGCTCTCTGGAAACAGGCCAGAAATTAACAACTACTTCATACATGATTAGTATTGGGTTTTTTTTTTTTATCAACAACAAGCTGAACTTTTCTGAACATTTTTAATTAGTCAGTATTTCCCTAGGCAAGCACAGGAATTGGAGCATGTTTGGGACCACACAGACCATATGATTTGGCAAACCTAATAATTATAAAAGAATGGAGTGAAGATGAAAGACACAGTTTCCCTTTTTAAAATAAATGAACTTAATGATGAATAACAAAATAGTTCGGGGCTGAGCTAATCTACTGGTAGCCAGCTGTTTTTCCACTCTGCGCCTCAGGCTTTACTCCTCAATACATAGTGGTTACTGCTCACACGCTCTGATATCATAATGCATTCCCTCTGTGTTGGCTTCATGTTCTACTGATGCACTCACTGCTGGGCTGACGGTACAATACGGTGTCAGGATCTACACCTGCAGCAGCCAGAACTCCATGTCAAGGGCAGCATGTGCGTGTTGCAGGATTAGGCTGCTCCAGCACTTTTTATGACAAAGTCACGTGAAAGTTTGTGGAATAGGCTGTAAGGCTTTTAATGCAGCTGTTAATGGTTAATGCAGACAGCACAGGTAACCAAGCGCTGCCCGTTTAAGGAATTTATTTGCTCTGAAGCTGTGCCGTAGCTCCCAAGGTCTCGGGGGCTGGACTCTCGCCGTGCAAGGTGACCCATGCTGAAGTGCAGTTCTGTGTCTGTCTGTCACAGCAGATCAGGTCACTTTCTCCGGCTGCGCTGCTGCGCTGTCTGAAGACATTCTGTCAGCTGGATGAACCTGACAAATCCACTCAGCCCACAGACCGTCACAGCTCAAGTGGTGTGGCAGAGTTCAGACATGAGTACTGAACCAGCACAGAGTCGCCCTGCCTCTTTTTTTTTTAACATGAGAGATTAAT
Source organism: Thalassoma bifasciatum (assembly GCA_008086565.1). Taxonomy (NCBI): domain Eukaryota; kingdom Metazoa; phylum Chordata; class Actinopteri; order Labriformes; family Labridae; genus Thalassoma; species Thalassoma bifasciatum. Next base: position 110,526 of record RPOG01001799.1, read on the forward strand.
ATGTGTGTGCAGGTTCTGCAGACGTGCAATTCAGACATTTTTCTTACTTCTTCACTGAGTCATCTCCAAGAAGGACACCATGTAGAGCTCTGAGTAATCTACACGTAGGTGTCAGGACTGCAGACAGTCTCATAGTCTGAAATTGTTTCAGTTATTTTCAATAATTTTGTAGTAATTTTTATTTATTATACTATGACTGTTGGAGGCTCTCGAAGTGTTAATATTTAAGAGTTAATTTGCACTTCTTACTATTAGTTCTAAAGATTCACCATTTTTGATTCTTTCAGTTTTTTAAATAAAATAACCTTGTTTAAGCCGAACAGTTACAACATGTACTGTGTCTAATGTATTTGCCAGTCATTTCTCTGGAGATGGTAAATGTTAATTGGTAACAAGCTAAAACTGGCCCAGATGTCTACTTTGCTAGCTCTCTAAGGATATTCTCAAAAAAAATCTAAATAAGCTGATAAGGACAAGTTTTTGAGAGATATTCCAGACCATGAAGATGTACATAAAGTTGGTTAATGTGACTGGTTTGTGACCATATCTGCAGTTAGTAGGTTTCCCCTCATAGACATGATAAATGATCTTGTTTGACGGCTTTGTAGTATTTTTGTGATTATGCAATTTTACAAGTTAATTTTACAGACACAAGGGTTAAGACTGCAGGAAAAAAATTCACTGTGACAAGTTGATTAGCTGAGGGTGCTGCCATCTAGTGCCAGGAGAAGTGTCTTTTTTTTTTTTTTTTTTTTTTAAATAATGTAGTTAAACTCACTACAACTAATAATTTAGCAGGAACAACATTGTTTCACATCAAAAAACATTCAATATTCAGTGCTAAATATTCATAAAGAGCTATGTCTAAGACCTTCTAGTTCATTCTACCCCTGAGGACAAAGAGCAGAAGGGTCAGATTAAGTGCCTGAATGTTCCCAGAACAGTTGAGTCTTCAGACGTCTCTTGAAAGTACAGAGGGCTCTGCAGATTGTATGGAGCTGGCTACAGCTGGAGCTGGCTGTAGAGGAGTCTGGCTACAGATTTGATGCCACACTGGGTTGGGGGCACCAGGCATCTTTCACAGGCAGAGTGCGAGGGAGTGTCAACCTGGATGAGGGACACCAGGTAGGCGAGAGACGCTTTTGTCACAAGACGAGCTTTGAATTTGATTCAAGCTGTTACCAGAGGTGGTTGAAGAGAGATTAACAGCAGATTGACGTGCTGTTTTGGGCTGGTTAAAGACCAGATGTGCTGTTACATTCTGGATCATCTGCGGAGGTTTAAATGCACATGCAGGGAGGCCTGGTAGAGGCCAGAGTTGCAGTAATCAATGTGTGAAACCACAAGAGCCTGTACCAGAAACTGTGTGGCAGGTAAGGTCTTGTCTGAGCAATCAAGGCCGCAGTCATCTAGTGATCCCTGGTGATGTCACTGCATTTACATTATTCAAGAACTTAAGTTGGATTATGCTCTCTTTTTGGATGTCTCTGTATCTGGGCAATAAAGCATACAGCAACATGCCGGCCTGAGGATGATTTTGAGACTGGTGTCTTTCCCAATGTTGACTTGCCTATAGTCACTGGGCATCAAGTGCTGAAGATCTTTTCATTAGATTCATTCACAGGTCTGTGGCAAATCCCACACTCCAAAATAGTGCTCCGTTGGCTTCTTAGGCTTAGGTTTCCTGCTGGCTTCACCCTGAAAAGCACAAAGATGCGTGATGGCTAGTATTTAAATGCACCAATGACATGTTACCTGTCCCTCTAACCATCCTGTAACAGACTAAAAAAAGATGTGATATCAAGTTTCTGCTCTCTCAGAAGAACAAACACTTCTAACATAGATAGTGAGATCCAATACTATTTGACTTGAATGTCATGAGGACATAGATTGAAATTGGAAATGTGTTTCCAGTTAGAAGAATTCAGCTTTTTCAGTGGAGCAAAATGAGTAAATAAATGAATCCTCTGAAAAGGGGCCATAATTTAAGTACAAATGTTGCAAACTATACTTTAAAATTGATATGAGGAATCTGTAAATCATAAGAAGCTCACTGCGCATCTATTCTTGTGTTCTCAGTCCTCCTACAGGAAAAGACTGTAGATCAATTGGTCTCGTGTTTAGCAGTGAGCTACCTGCTGTGAACACATCACATACAGTGTGTGCTTTTGCTCAAGGATTGTACAGTTATCTCATTTCTACATGGCTGAACAGGAAACTGCATTAATAAAGCAAATGTAGCAGACAGTAAAACAGTAACCTGGTCTCTCAGGGGCAGAAGCTTTTAGCCTAACTCTGGGATTGGCTCAGTTAAGAAAAAACCTTGTCTGACTAATGGCTCTGATTAGACATCAGGGTAGCGGGATACTGATCAGACATCATTGTATCAGGGAAAGGCCAAAGCCCTTGATCTGAATCAGAATAGCAGCAGGGCCTCTCCAGAGAAATTATAAGGACCTAACGCACTGCTCCCTTGTTGGATTTTAATAGCAGACATGCCCCATGGACTACTTGGATAAAGAAAATGGAGAGTAGGGGCTATCACTGGATTTGATCAGTTAAGGAGGCGTAGCCTCACAGATCTGAGTCATGGCAGCTGAAAAGACAGCTTAGGCCTCAACAATAAAGCGCGCACACGATCGCTGGGCAGCAGCAAAAGAGGGATTCTGCCTCCATTCGCCATGCTCTGCGAATCTTCACTGCATAGCTCCTAGTCACTCTGCCTGCGGGAGGGAGGGGTGGGCTGGCTTCTACCCAAATGCATGCTGGGATTGTGTTCCTCTTTATTTTAAGCCTTCCCTGTAGACATGTCCTGTTTTTTTCCTCCCCACTTTCCCTCAGCTTTTTGTGTCCCGGCATCTACAGTCTGTTTGTGTACGTGTGTGCATTTTGTAATGCTGTTTCTCTTTATGCTTTGAGTGCTCATCAGCGGCAGTATTTCACACCGTAGAAAAGATACCGCACAAATGTAGATGTCACTTCAAAGTTTGTAACTGTTGCACTCTCAGTATCAGCTGCTAAGGTGGAAGTTAAGTTTGACAAATGGGGAACATGCAGCGGTGAAATTCTGAAATATAAAGTCTTTATTCTTCTTTTCCTGCTACTTAATGCTACTGAGATAAATGTGACCAGTCCAGTGTTACTGCTGCTTGTCCACATGGCCTAGATAAATAGAAATGTAGGTTGGCATGGTCTAATGAATCACTGATCTCTGATTGATGTGTCTGCAAACTGTTTTCCTCCCCCAAATAATCACTGATGAGGCTAACTGGTGCTCTTTCCTTTCTTTGGTTTCAGGGGGAATCACACATGACACATTTCAGAAGGAGCTGATGTGCTTTGACCCAGATGCAGATAAATGGACTCAGAAAGCGCCCATGACAACAGTGCGTGGCCTCCACTGTATGTGCACTGTGGGCGACCGTCTATACGTTATTGGGGGCAATCACTTCCGCGGTACCAGTGACTACGATGATGTGCTGAGTTGCGAGTACTACTCCCCGGCCCTCGACTTATGGACACCTATCGCAGCCATGCTGCGAGGCCAGAGTGATGTGGGTGTGGCTGTGTTTGAGAACAAGATATACGTGGTGGGCGGTTACTCGTGGAACAATCGCTGCATGGTGGAAATAGTACAGAAGTACGACCCTGAGAAAGACGAATGGCACAAAGTGTTTGACTTACCCGAGTCGCTGGGTGGGATCCGAGCCTGCACACTCACAGTTTTCCCCCCTGAGGATATCTCGGGCTCGCCCTCCAGAGAGTCACCCCTCTCGGCACCTTGATGAGTAAAGGGGGGGAGCCATACTCTGCTCGCACCCCCTGTGACCCGTCACCCACCTACCACTCCTCAACAAACACTCCTTATAGACATTGTTTGCACTTCCTCCTTGGACTACATCCGTACTGCACCCCTAAGTTTTCCCCAAAACCCCCTCTCTTGAAAGCTGTGCAGTACCCCCCTCCCTAAGTGATTAAACCTATGTACCGATACGGTTTGGCAACCTAATTACATGTTAATGTTGCATACTCGGTATACATTTTGGCAGGAAATACCTTGACTTGAAAAGTGACTTTGCAAATCAACTTTTCTACCTGATGTCTTCAAAGTTTTCTTATGTCTCGTTTCTTTAGGTGTTCTACCTTGAGATGTTCACTCCAACATTGACTCTTTCTTCTACTCTATGCCAGGTTAGATGCAGGTGACCCCGCAGAGAGCGAACGCATAGGGACAGATGAGCTCCAAAACACAGCCAGTTTTTAACTCAGGGGTTGGCCAAGGCCCCATCTACGTCTCTCTTACAGTTTCAGTTCTTTTCCTGCTATTGCTATGAAACTGTTAATGAAATGGTGTTTTCTAAATTTAATAAACATGATTTTGAAAGTAAGTAAACAATGTTGTCATTGCTGAATGCAGACGGCTCAGGTTGATCCTGAAGTCATATGAAGCCTGAATCCATTCATATGTTCCCAAAGAATGGAGCTTTTCTGTTGTGATGGACTTTCTGTCAGTAACAGCTGGTGTGGGTAGACTACACGGTTTAAAAAGGCTGAAGAAAGGAAGTGTTGATGACATGTGGTCAGCCCCCTGGTCATGTGCCCGCCACATTTGGTCTAAAGCATTGACTGAAAAAACATGGACACCATCTTGCTCAGCTCGAAGTGAGGTTGCCACAAAAACTGCCCCCCCTGGTGACCAGCTGCAGTGCTGGTGTTTAAAAAACACCCCTTATAAAAAGGTTTCTCACATCCCTGTGCTGGGATGATATGAAGATAGTATTTGGCTGCATCAAATCAAGTCCTCTTTTTGTTTTTCATTAGTTATTAGACGTGAAAAACTGGCTTTTAAGTTGTGTTTTATGATTATTGACAGCTGCCGTTCTTGTGAGGGTTTTTTTTTCAGGAATAATATGATACTTTGAGAAAGCGAGCCTAGAAGAGATCAGACTTTCAAAATGTATGAAAATAGTTCGATTTTTTTGGTGTAGTAAAAGAGGGTCCCCAAGTCTAACGTCATTTTGTAATCAGTAACACGAGGCTGCTCAGTGCTTATATTTTATTGTCACCCTCAGCTCTGTGAATGCTGTACTACCTTTCAGTGAATGAGGCACTATGCAGCTGACCAATGACAACTTCTACGTGGTCACCCCTGGTCACCTCCCCTCTTGGCATCCCAACAGACGGCGATGTTGGCCACAATCTGCCCACCTGCACAGGGACCATTAAGGCCTTGATGGCAGCATATGGTGTCCAAGACGTCTGCCCCACACTGCCACAAAGAACAAAAGGTTTGTGTAGCCATCAGGTGAGTTTGGAGCGCTGCTTTAAATCCTCATTATATTCTCATTATATCCCCTTAATGAGAATCTGCAGCACCTGTGATTTCAAATTCTAATGCCTGCTCTTGTGTTGTTCATAGCAACAGCCTCTCAGCTGTAGTGCTGTCTGTAAAGTGGGGTTATCTAACAAAGTATGTCTCCAATTTAAGACCTTGACATTTAATTTCAGGCCTTTCACTGAAGTTTTTCAGTTTGTGAAACTCCTGTGAGCTACTATTCCCTCCAGTCACTCCAACTCTATCTGTTTGTGTCCTCTTGTGCCGATGTCTGATCCTCTTTTATGGCGAGTGTTAGTATTTTTAGTGAACCACAAAGCTTTGTCCTATTGTTTTGAGAACTGCCACTCTAATGCCTATGTTTTGTGACATTTCAAAAGCTCTATTTTTTGCTGCAGCTTATTGTTGAATCCTTCTGGTGGAGCAATTTGCATTATTCCTCTCAATTTAAAAATAGCCAATTTGTAATCCTTTAATAAAAAAGCACTGAATGGAGAGAAGAGCACAGATGTAACCAACTCCTCTACTGTCAAAAGCATACCTGAAAGAAAATTTCAGCACTGATCTATTATACACTGTTTACCATCTAGCCTCAGTATTGAATGGTTCTAGAAACATCAGTAAGAGTCTGAGAGTCATCCACACATTCACCACCATTGGAACAACCTTGTAGCAATAAGATGGGATGATGGTAAGATCTGCCAGCAAAGATTGAAAACGTTTCCTGTCTTAATCCCTTAACAGTTAAGAGCAGCTGTGCCTTGATAAGTCTTACAGGCATTGATTATTCACTGAGTTGATTCCAGCACCAATATTCCCAAAAAGATGCATGAATTATGCCTGGTCTCAAAATGCAACAAATTCAAAAACAACTCCAAATTGAAGCTGCAAGCAGCGTCACAGGCCCCTTTGCCTGATTCGGTCCTAGCACTTGTGGGGTCTGTTGTGTTTGAAGCATCCCAGCCGTGGCGGTTGCTGCATTTTGCAGTTGTGCATGTCGCCGTTGCTGCATGTGGAAAGGGAGCTTTGCATTAAATGCATCATGCTAACAGGGCTACAGTTGTCAAATGCCTGTGCAGGTTATTACAAAACATTCGAAAACACACCATCAAAAAAAAAAAAAAATCACAGCAACAAATCAGAGAACCGCTGAAAATCAGAAAACATAACAAACAGACAAAGCAGACAAAGCAGACAAAACATGGAAAACATGACAATTAATTGGTCCAATCAACAATGAACCCCGGTTATAGCCAATAACTATCTATACCATTAGAAGTTAATGGTGGTTTTTTATTACCAGGATTATTTTTATTATTATTATTATTATTATTATTATATTTTTTGTTATTTTAGTTGTGCTTTCTTTTGCTGGTGGTTTTCCTCATGTTGTGTTTTTGCACTTCAGGGCCACCATACTTACTCATGACTGTAGAAGTCAAATATGTGATGTTTTGTACATTTGCACACTGTGGACCCCAGATCACTCTCGAATGCTCTTGTTGCGTGTTTATTTTGGTCTCTTTAAAGTGTTGGAACAGTGAAGACAGAACCATTAATCACTTCAGCCCAGGTTTATGGGATATTTTTGACAAGCTGGCAATATAGGTCAAGGAGTGGTGAAGTCAATCCAGGACAGCAGGACTGCAGAATTGTGGGACACTGAGATTTTGTTTGGGTCAATTAAAGTCTCATGACTTTGGTGTTGAGATTTGACCTTGTGTGCCACCACAAGCTTTTTTGTCATTACCTAGCTGTGACATGACAAAAATAAACTTAATAATGATGTTAAGTCTGTCATAGAAAAAGACCAAGATTGTCCAAAGTGAAAATGTATTTGATTTATGTTACTTCTGTAGTTTGAACTGAATTCGATCTGTTGTGGTGAAGGATATAGGATGTAAATCAGTCACCAGGAGGAGCTCCACAATCTGGCTTCCATGAGATTATGGTTATTCTTTTTACGATTATTAATATTAGTCTTTTCACAAAAAATTGCATATGATCTAATTATTACGGAAATAAGATGGTTGTGTGAGGAAAGGTCACGAGGTGGACAAGATTATACAGAAGGACTTCACCCTACTGAAAAAATATAACACGAAAAAACACACACACAAAAATCCAAATACTAAGGACAGGAACAAACACATATTGAGTGTCTCAATCCTGAAACACAAACTAAAAAGCCAGCTAAACAATAACAACATGATGTAAAGAGTAAAGGAGAGTGCTTGAAGAGTGAATGCTTGGACAACCATGTCTTGCTCTTGGCTAGATTAGAGACCTGCTCGATGCTCCCAGGTGGGCAGAAACCCTGCTGACCAGTAACCTTCAAAACAGACACTCAGAAAAACAGAGAAGAAAAAACTGCAGAGCAGACTTATGAACAGCAGGCTTTATTCTGTCCCTCGGGTTCCCCTGTTGAAGCTTTACATGATTTACAGCTAAAATAAATCCATGTTTTTCTCAGACTGGTCTTCTAGAAAAGCCTTGTTTGAGCCTTTGCCCGCGAGGTTTCATTTTAGCTGTCTCTTTAAAACCCCCTGCTCCACAAACCCCAATCCCTCTGGTTGGACGGCCTTCTGGAGGCCTGTCAGGGGCAGAGCTGAGGACAGACCTCGGTGGTTGAGGCCCGTCCCTGAAACATGTCATGTTAGAGCAGCTCTAAATAATTAGCAGCACGTGGGCCACGTGGCCCAAAAGCAACTGCGGAGGGATCGTTTCTTTGGCCGGCAAGAAAAATATCCATTACACACTGAGAAATTCTTGCAAAAATTACAACTATATTACACACATTGAATGCAACACTTATCGTAGTCTGGCATCTAATCCACAGGGAATTGTGTTCTTGAGGCCACACGTTTGAAAAGTTCAGAATTAAAAATATACAGATAAAAAAGCATGTCTTTATCTACCCTAAAACTAGAAATCAACAAAGAAAATCAGTGACTTATCCTGTATGGTCTGACAAGTGTTAATTTATTTTTACACTAAGTTTGAATGCCAAACTAATGTTTACTCTGCGAGTGACTGCATTGCAGTACTGGAAGATTATCATGTCCAAAGCCACCATGCCCTTTTGGATGTGGCAGTACCTTCACAAACATCCACTGTGTTGGTTTTTTTATCCAATTATTTTCCTTTAAATGGTTAACTTTGCTCAGTCTGCAAAAAATGTCAGGCCCAGCTCATGTCCTTAGTCTGACCAAATGTTTGATTTAAAAGCTCTGAGTTGGAGGATCCTTAAATGATGGCCTCATCATTTCAGCCAGTCTTGTGAAGATCTTGTGGAGATTTTGTGAATCTCTTGTGAAGCTCTCAAACTATTTTGAGAACAAGTGTTTCGAGTAGACGTGGGGATTTCTACAACATTTGAGTGTGTATCAGTTTGAAAATCTGCACACATTTTGAATAAGGATCCAGCATTGTCACTGAATAATCTGTTTAAAATATGGGATAGAATAAAACTCAGAATGACACTTAAAATCAGGGGGGCTGCCAGGGTAATCTCGCTGTTAAACCCTGATAAATTAACACAGATTGGCGTGGTGGAAACACTTGCCTCAGAGGATGAAGTGAGTGAAAAAACTTCTGATGTTTTAAGTTCACACCAGCTCGAACTAGAGATGGGAACATGGTTAACGTTGCTCTAGCAAAACCTCTACATGCCTCTATGATCAATGTAAGCATGTTGGTATTCGGCTTAGAGCACCACTATGCTTAATTACAGCCTCAAACAGCTGTTCACGCAGCTGTACAGCCTCAGTCTTGTGTTCTTTGCACGAGTGTAATGAAATACCTTGAATTATTATGCCTTAATCCAGTTTCTCAACCATTTAATTTATGTCCTGTTCCATATATTCATCTGTCAACCACATCTTTTTTTTTAGTAACAAAGGACTTTGTTCATTCTGCCTGCTCTGTGTCTCAGTTTGATATTTGTTGCAGCAGTCAAATCTAATATAGTGGACTCTCAGTTTGAATGTTCTTAAAGAGAAATGTGCATTTTGACCAAGCAGAGCTCTTGAGAGAAAGATTTAGTTTTACACGCAAAATTAATCCTAATCTCAGCATCTACACAACCTTTCTGTGTCGATGCAGGACATGATGTTCCAGATGCAGAGTGTCATAAACGTCTCGTGGTTGCATTGTCTTTATGCAAGCCAGTGTCAATTTTACATGATGCAGTTTTTTGAGGATCCTGAGGACTGAGGGCTTGGATTTTTAATGAACAATGTGTCCTCAGTGGCGAAGCAAAGAGAACTGGAGCAAGAAATTACATGCGTTCTCCACCCTCCTCCTCCTCTTCCTCCTCCCCCTCCTCTACTCTGCCCCCCCCTCCTTCAGCTCTACTACCTGTGTTTCTCAGCAGATTTCATCACCACTGGAGGCACGTTCACTTGATTCATGAAGCAGATAAAAGAGGAGCGTGTGGATTACAGACGGACTCCTGACACATGAACGCTGCGCACATTTGTGTCTCCAGACGGCTCCTCCTCTCATCTCATCCCCGCCAGAAAATGACCCAGATTCTCCGGGCTGCTGGATGTGTTTACATACACAGCTCACTGATGACATTGTCAGTCAGAAAGCATCGCTCTCAGCAGCTCTGACTGTAACTAAAGCTCCAATCCACCTCCCATCATGATGAAATACTCTGCAGAGCTGCACATCCCCGCTGTGCTCTGACTGCATGCTTGATGGTGTTAATGGCTATTGATCCTCCTGGGCTGGCAGACGGCCAACATATCCTGATGTTACTCCTGCTACATATTTTTATTTTCACGCTGAATCACAAGCTGCCCTCTGTTATTAGACTCCACAAAGGTTTCTGGTGTCAGTAAAGGTTTATATCTCTCTCCTCTCCCTCGTCATGAATATTCAGAAAAGGTCAAGTCCTTGCTCTCCTCTCGCTCTCACCCTCCCCTGTGACTGTGTCCCAGATAATCTGTCCCTGATTCATCTCTTGTTTCTGTGCTTGTTTCTGCCCCAGCTGTAATGTTGTTTTTATTGCAGAGGTGGGAGGGGTAATTTGGGTTTGTTGTATCCAACATCTGGCTATGTTATTAGGCCCAAATTTTGATTCATACACCAATAAGATCTCATATCTTTGGGTAGCTCTTGTTGTTCTGCTTACATAGGGTGACAATACCCTAAAATCCCAAAAAGAGGAAACCCTACCCTGCAAAAATACCCCAAAATACTCAAGGACAACAATAGGTAGCTTCATGAGCCATACATCTATTTAAAAAGAAAAACATATGTATGTATTTCCCTTGGGCAATATATGTATATATAATGCTCTAAAGTCTTAAATAAAGTTTAATTTGATTTTGAGGTGATTTAATTTTCAGCTGAAACAATGGTGCCAGCTTTGCTTTCGAAAACCCGACACTTTCTCATCCAAAGTTTTCTCATTCCTGAGGATGATGCAAATGAGGCTTGCAAGTTTTTTAGTCTCTTTTTTTCCATTCGGACTCTTCTTTCCTCGTGGAAGTTTCCTCCTGTACTTCAAATGGGATTGGGGGCTTGATAGACTGACAGCCTGTCCGAAGTGTCTCTCTACCTTCAACCCAATGCATTCTGGGATATGCTTCAATACCCACTTGACAAGGAAAAGGGGAAAAAAGGAGCAGGTGAGGAATATAAATGGGGCCGCAGGGAGGTACAGACAGAAGGATGCAGCTCGCACACCAAGGACTTTAAACAGTGAGATTCTCCGCTGAGGCCACAAAGAACATGTTATTTTATAGAGTGCGTTAACAGCTGCTGACTTCAGATCAGCTGAGAGGGGCGAAGGAGTGGAACAGCGGAGCAGCTCAGGGGAAACTACTTAACCTCACCGGGTTAAACGCAGCTCTAGCTGCATGTCCCTTCAGGTTTCCTGTAGTCTGAAAGATTGAGCTTAAAAAACACCTGATGCCTTTGACTACACACAGCAGCGGCTTTAAATGTGGAGAAAGGAAATACATTAAGAAAACATTTGTGACTTCAAACTTGTCTAAACGGTTCATCTTATTTGAATAATCTAAAAAAAATTAGACAAAAAAGGGGGAGAATAAAATGGTGTTTAGTTCATAAAGTTTTAAGGCTAACAAGTAGATGCATGTACCCACAGTACTCTCTGTTGTTAACTCTACCACACACATTGGGGTAGAAATAAAGTTAATCCCATGAAGCACGCAGAAACCTCAGCCAGAATTAGACCCACTTTTGGAGATTTATCCAGAGCATTGATATAGATGACACACCTCCACATCTTTCCGCTGACAGATGTGAATCCAAACTGCCACCTCGATGGGCACAACTCGCACTGGTGGAACCAAACTTTGTGAGCTCGTACATAGTTTTGTATTAGACTACATTGAACACTTCTCACAGCCTGGTGCCCTGAGACATATCGGTACTTTGTAACATAAGTGGATGCTGTTAGTGTCCTATCGGTGCTCATCTACCAAGCAGAGCCGACGTAACGTCACTCTTTGTTTTAATGATAGACTCTAGAGTTTGGACTGATCATTACAGTATAACTGCTGCATGTGGGTTGAAATGAATATTATCACAAACAGCTTAATCCATGTTTTAGCCTCCAGCTCATGCTACAGCCTTTAGTTCATGTTTTAGCCTTTGGCTCGGGTTTTAGCTTTTTGCTAGTGTTTTAGGCTTTAGTCCATGTTTTAGCCTCTAGCTTGTGTTTTATCCTTTAGCTTGTGCTCTATCATTCTCCTGTTAAGCTTTCTTCTGGTCTTTTCTCTTTTCTGTCAGACAGTCCAGCTCCAGTGTTCACTATTATTAGTAAATATATCACAGGAATCTTTTTCAGAATAGCACTGATCTCTCTTCTCACTGCTAAACTCTTTCAGCTGGCGTGGTTTTGTAGAGACTTGTTGTAAATCAATACAGTCCAATCCGACCAGTCCAGTCCGACCCTTCCAGTCCCGAAATGACCGATTTTAGAGTCAAATTTTGTATTATGATCAGGCATACAACAGGATATAAGACTTTTTCAAGATCATTCAGAAAGTCCTCACAGTCCCTTTGAAACAAGGAATTTTTTTTTTTTTGGTAAGTCCTCCACAGAAACCCATAAGACTTATTGGAGAGCACTCGTCTTCTGTGTGGCAGATCTGATGGGCTAAATAACATTCTGAACTGGTTTTGAAAACTTCAGAAAGGCCTTTTTTTCACCTCTAACCGCAGCCGTTAAAACACACTGATCCATCCTTCTGGACACTGATGCACTGAAGTGCATTTTTGTTCACTGATGAAAAGAAAAATGTCATGACTCTCAGTCTTTGAAGGATGAAAGAGCAAAATGTGAGTGTGTGTGAGTGTGTGTGAGTGTGTGTGTTTGTTTGTGTGCGTGTGACAGCGCTGATGCCAAAGTGATTGATAACTCTCCTCTCTGAGCCTGAGCTCAGTTTCGCCCTCCTCGCCTCTGTCCTGTATAATGCCAGGTTGCCATGGTTACCCTTGCTCTTCATACAAGGAAATGGAGGGGGTAAAAAAAAAAGTATGTTTTTTCCCCTCATCATCTCTGTGATGAAAAGCTCTCTTCAAGCTATCCCAGGGAGTTGAGAGCAGGACGCTGACCTGCCTGTCAAGCACTGGAAAGAAAATAATTCAGGGAAAAAGTAAGCATGACGAAAAGCAAACATTTATCTACTTCTTCAAACACAAACCCGCTCCCCTGTGATGCAGAAATGTGGGCGAGCTGATTACAACTGCAAACTCATTTTCATCCCCATTAGAGCAACTAATTTCCATTTCCACTACATTATCAGTGAGCGCATGCCAGAGGTGGCTCTCCTCTCTGTGCTGCTCTTTGCAATCATGACCTCTAGTGGCTCCCAGAGAAAACAAAAGAAAGAGGCTCTCAACCTGTCTGGATACACACGTCTGCACGATGAAAGATGACACGCTCTTGTTTTTTCTTTCAAGATGATGCAAAAAGCAGAAATGTAATCTAACATATGCCTTGTTGCATTTATATAAGCCTCTTTTATCCATCCAGTTACACTCGGTGACAGAAGTTAATCCTTTTTTTTACAGGGATGTGGTTTTTGAGCCAAAACAGACAAACACAGCTGAAAGACAAAACAAGAATAAACAGGAAGAAGTGCCTGTGAAAGAGAAATCAGTTTCTACAGCCACCAGAGTTTCATCTGATGAAGACCACAACATGGGCCAGAACTACAAACTAAAGACCACCCAGCTGCTTTAAAAGCTCTTTGTTTGACAAAACTAAACTTCTTGTGGAATAAATTATGACTTTTAAAACACTTTTCATAAAAACATGCAGATTAAGAAACAAGGACCAAATAGGTTTGAAATGACGGGAGAAAATGGAAATGGATGCAACTTTGAAACAGTCTACTGCAACAATAAACACTTTAAATTTAACTGATAAATCTGTAAAAAGTGAAGCATGGTTGACCAAATCTCCTCTTTCACTTTGAAGTGTCCTTCTTTTTGGATGTAAAATTATCCTAGGATGATTTTACAACAATTTCCCTAAACTTTTCTTTTTATTCAAGAATGTGGTCAGACATAATTGAAAGCCCATTTCATTTGGAAGCTAGTTGAAAAAATAAAAAGGAAAACATGGATTTTTTTTTTTTTGGCCCATATTAAGTCAAAATTTAGGATAAAAAGTCAAAATTTAGAGATAAAAAATTTAAAGTCTAAGATAAAAATTGAAATTTTAAGATAAAAGTCAATGTATTTATCAAAATGCTGAGAGGAATAAGTCAAAATTATAAGACAATAAGTCAAAATTTTGAGATAAAAAGTCAGAATTATGAGACAGAAGATGAAATTTTGAGGAAAAAGTCAGAATTTTGTTTTCATCCCTTTATTTGGACTTTTTATATCGAAATATTTACTTAATATGGGAAAAAATCTCAATAAAGCCATTTTTTCCTTTTTATATTT